>JBBMOL010000843.1:0-64434 GCA_037954665.1 Laguncularia racemosa
TTTTTGTTGATTGGTATGAATTAGAGCTCTTCAAACTCAATTAGCAAGTTAATATATTGTCAACTAGCACGTCAAATCCATAATTGTTTGATTGTTCTAGTCTCAGTGACACAATTAACATGTTTGGTTATAAAATGATGATCGAATTCATGTTATGGAGGTGTATGATCATGTTTAAACAGGTTATCTTATAATCTATTGGCATGAATTGGTGGTCTCTCTAATGTTTAATGCTATTGATAGATTAAATCCTAAGAGCTTGTCTAGGGTTGTCTAATCGATAAGAGAAATAATCAAAGAGCTTCACTTGATTATCGAGGAAGTAAGGAGAGATAGGTTGTTTAGAGCTTGTTAATAACCATAACTAGTTTATCTTGAAATAAGAATAGAAAACATTTACATCGATGATCAATTCCTAGAATTAAACTATCTTGATTCCTTTGGCTAGGCTTTCATCAATATTTGACTTTATTATCTTGTTTCAACATTATTTGATTCACAAACAAACCCCCCCCCCCCCCCCCATTTTTATTTTCTTCTTTATTCTCTTTGAATAGAAATATATTTAACCAATCCTATAGATTCGACCTACTCCACTATAGCAAATCATATAATTGTCTAGGAGAGGTTTTTATTTTTGTTGGATTCGACACCCATCAAATTTTGTGGCGCGTTGCCGGGGATTGGTGTCAAATTTATTTCTATTCTTGTATGGCTCATTCTTCTCAGATAGGTGAACTCACTTATAATCCGGAGATTGAGAAGACTCTAAAGAGGTTGTGACGAGGAAGCTAGATCATCCTCTAGGACTGAACTTTAACATCGGATTTGTCTTATTCATCCCTGATTCTGAAAAAGAAGATGACAGAGGCAAATCCGAGAGAACATTGCGAGAGTTAGCTACACCGGATGTGAATCAACAACCACTTTTATTCACTATCCCGAACTAGCTGTTGAATTCGAGTTAAAATCTGGGTTGATACATCTGCTACCTACCTTTCATGGTCTTGTGAGATATGAAGATCCTCACAAGCATTTGAAATAGTTTCATATAGTGTGTTCTAGTATGAAGCCGCAAGGAATAACGACGATCAAATCAAGCTACGTGCTTTTCCATTTTCTTTAAAGTACTAAAGCTAAAGGTTGGTTGTTTTATTTGCCTCCAGGTTCTATAGCCACTTGGACAGTTTGGTCAGACTCTTTGGACAAATTCTTCCCCGCATCTAGGCCGCTGGTATAAGAAGAGAAATTTGTGGTATCAAACAAAGGGACACTGAGACTCTTCATGAGTATTAGGAGAGGTTCAAGACAACTGTGTGCAAGCTGTCCACAACATGGGATATTCTGAAAACTTCTCATCCAATAATTCTATAAAGGGCCCTTTACTTCCGATGGAGAGGAAGATGATGGATGCTGCAAGTGGGAGGGCCATAGTAAACAAAACCCTGGTCAAGCTAGGGAATTGATCTCCATTTTTGGCTGCTAATTCGCAAAAATTTGGGTATAGGAAATTGATACGTCTTAAAGGAAGGTAAATGAGGTAAGTGTGTCTAACCTTGAACATCAAATTTCTAACCCAACCTCCTTGTGCAGCAGCTAGCTCTTGGAAATACCCAGAAGTGAAGGCTTGTGGAATTGTGCTGCTCCTAATCATCCTCTGACAAATGCCCCCATTACAAGATGACAATCATGAAACACGCCAACGCTGAAAGGGGGGATTCCCAGGACAACCACAAAGGAAGTATGGACCCCTACTCGAATCTTACATCCTGGAGGGGAGGGATCATCTAACTTCCGATATGGCAAAAACCCCTTTCAACATTTCCAACAATTCCAGCCTAACCCATCCACACCAAGTACCCAAGCTCCTTCCACTTCAGGTATGTCTCTTGAGGATATTTTTAAAGTCTCTCGCTGTTAATACCAAAAATTTAAAGAGGAAACAAAGCAAAGCATTCAAAACTTGGAAAATCAGGTAAGCCAACTTGCTTCTGCTGTAAACAGATTAGAAACTCAAGGGAAGTTACCTTTTCAAACTATTACAAACTCGAAGCAAAGCGTTAACGCAATACCTTGAGAAGTGGAACATAATTGCAGCTCAAATAAGAAAGGACACCCATTACTCTTGGGGAAGAGACTAAGAAAGAAATTTAATTTCCGAACCAGCAGGACAACCAGTTAGCAAGTCTCTAGTTGAGCCATCAAAAGGGCACATTGATCCACCTCCTTTCCCCTCCAGATTGGCGAAATCCAAGAATGAGCGGAAGAAAAGAGATTCTGAAACCTTTCGCAAGGGCGAGGTAAATATTCCTTTGCTTGATGCAATTAAGCAAATACCGCCTTGCTAGATTTCCAAAGACTTGTGCCCTAACAAAAGGAAGTTGAAAGGCAATGAAAAGATTAGTGTGAGTGAAAAATGTTTAGCTATTATTTGAAGAAGCTTCCCCTAAATGTAAGGATCCAGGTATGTTTACCATTCCTTGCAAAATAGGTAATCTTGGAATCGCTAAAGCCATGTGTGATTAGGGCTTCTATCAATGTCATGCCTTTGTCTATTTATCAAAGTTTTAATGTTGGTCCTTTGAAGGAAATGGGTGTTATTGTTCAAATTTCTGACAGGTCCAAGTTTATCCTGAGGGAGTTCTAGAGGATGTTTTAGTTTTAAGTCAATGGGTTGGTTTTTCTTGCTGATTTTTATGTGCTTGCATGGAAGATAATGATTCTCATAATTCATCAATGATATTTATTAGGGCGACTTTCCTTAAGACATCCAAGCGAAAATTGATGTAAATGATGGTACCCTCACTATGGAATTTGATGGTGAAGTAATTAAATTTAAATTTATGATGCCATGAAACATTTTAGCAATATCTCTCCTGTTTTTGTTGCGGATGTTATTAACCATCACCAAGGCGCCAAAGTGGAATCAAAATCCTTACCCAAACTTCTAGCCAGGAAAGTCTAGCCAAAGACTTTAAAAGAAAGGCGCTTCAAGGGGGAACCATGTAAAAAAAAAAAATTTAAATTCAATTTTTAGTTTTGTTTTTTCTTTTGTTTTAGTTTTTTTTTTGTTGTGATTTTTGGTCGTTTTTTATTTTTTTTGGATCAGCTACAGAGGTCATTCATCAGATGACACTTTTTAGAGCTTTTGGGGGGAACTCCAATACTAGGGGAGTACTAGTATTTCCTTTTCTTATTCTTAATGTTCTTCGTTGTTAATTCCCCTTTAATTTGTGAATTGGAATAGTGAGGACCTGTTCAAGCTAAGTGTGGGGGAGGGATAATAAAATATAGGAATAGAGAATTGCCCCATATTTTGAATTTTTTCCCTTTTAAGGGGAATTTTAACCCAATTTTTTTTTTTTCAAAATTATCATGAAATCTGGAGTTGTCTAATGTTGTAAAGCATCTAAAAAAAAAGTGAATTGATTTTTTTCAAATGCTTTACTCACCTCTGTTGGATTAGAATCGTGGTTAAAAAATTAAGTGTGAAATCTTTAAGAAAACAAATTTCCCTTTATTTAGTTTTTAGAATTGGAAGTCTAAGGTAAGTCGAGTCCCTAAGTGAAAAATAAACAAAGTTTATTTCTGGGTTATTTTAGCTACTATATATCTTTGAATTTGAAAAAAAAAAAAAAAAGAATCAAGCATACCATTATCAATGTTTCAAGTTTTTGAGTTAAGAGTATTCAAATTGAATGTTAGAGTGGGGAAAGAGCCCGTGGGGGTATCTAAAAACCCGGTCACTTGAGTGATGAGTTTGGGGATGTGCCAATTCAATGAACTCACTAAAACGTAAGGGGCGAAAAGGCGAAAGTTCATGAAAAGAAGTGGGAAAAAAACCCGAAAAATAGATGCTTGTTTAAAAACAAAAACATGAATGTAAACATTTTTGAAAAAACAAGACTTATAATAAAAAGGGAGAATATTGCAAGGTTGATACCATATGTTTTTACTTTTGTGAAGGTTATATGTTTGCAATCCAAAGAAGTTTTTGGGTGTTTTTCTTTGTGGATTAAGTATTTACTTTTGGAATAAAAATTTTTTTGCAAAAACATGAGGATTTAAAGTTTGTTTTGTTTAGTTTGCTTTTGAATTTTGCCATGGTAATTTTGATCACAGGAAACCAGTTTTTTGAATAGTAGACATTAAAATTACAAGTCATGAATTACAAATGAAAGATGCTTAAAAATGATAAAAAGAAGTTCGTTTAATCTATGAGGGATTTTTTAATTGATTGGTTCATTTTCTCGGACAAGCAAGATTTTAAGTGGTTGGAATTTTGTAGACCCATTTTTACCAATCTTTATAGTTGAAGTGCGTTAATTTATTATAGTTTTTATAAAAATCTAAGGAAATGGTACTTAATTCTATTATGGTGATAAATCAGGTTAAATGGAGTCAAGGGTCCCAATTCAAGAAAAATTAAAAAGTCATCTAAAATTGGATAAAAGACAAGGATTTACACCGCCGGGGGGAAAGTATATGGAGTGTTTTTGAAGTACCAGCGTGTATTGTGATGTGCCTAAACAAAAAAAAAAGCAATCCAAAAGACTTAAAAAAAGTTTTCCAAGTCGGGCAAAATAGATCCAAAAAAATGGCATTTTTAAAATAAAACCCCTAATGTGAAATGATAAAATTTTAATTACTAATGATAAAATCGAATACCACAATGGAAAATGGCTTTTAAAAACACTCTAATATCATATAACCCACGAAAATGAACCCTGAATTGCAAAGAAAAACCCGTAAAGTAAGACCCCTTTTTTCCCCAAAGGTGAAATTCCGTTTTCTGGGAAATTTTTCAAGATAATCCAAATAAAAATGATAAGTACTTAAAATAATCCAAGCATTGTTTAAATATGATGAAAACTGACCAAAAAACAAAATTTCTCTAAAAAACCCTGGATAAAACAACTAGAGAAGAAAAGAAATAAAACAAATGAATTGTTGCTCACAAATTCCCAATTGTTGCATCGCCACAATTTCAAGTCTTGGAATTTGAAATTGATAAGATTTGGGAAACCCAAAGGGTATAAACCCCAAATTCCACGTGAAAAGAGGTGTTTGTTCTGAAAATAAGCTCTCTAAAACCCTTTTTAAGCAGTTTTTTATATTTGCTATTTAGGGTTTAAAAAGTGCCCAAAAATTAAAGTTTCCCCACTTTTAAGGGGCAAACCCCAAAATAAAAGTTACAAAGAAATAAAAATGCCCCAAAAACCAAAAAAAAAAAATGTTCAAAAAAATAAAAAATTAATAAAAAAAAATGTTTTTTATCCCGGTCTTCTATGGACCCATCAGCTCAGCATATGTCGTTCAAGTGGTCCAGGATAACCCCAACAGCTGGTTTAATGAGTTTGCCCCATTCCCCGTAAAGCAAAATAAGTTTTCCCTGTTGGAATTTTAAAAATACTGAATAAGATAAAGAGTTGTATATTTTTCCTGGTAAATTTCCCAAAAGGGGCCCCTCAATGCCAATTTTTAAAATCCTTCAGTTCTTGCCCAAATGAATAGGTCTTGTGGGGATTTTTATTCCTTTCTTTCCCTCGGGCCTAAAAAAAGATTTGTCCTCAAATCTGTAGATAAAATGCAGTAGAGACTTTGTTTCCTCCTAGAAAAGTATTGAAAAAATATTTTTGTGAACCCCAATACGAAAATATCAGGTGGTGTTGTCCTTCTCCCTTTTCCCGGGATGTATCTTTTGCAAACAAATAATGCCCCATTATCCAAAAAGTTACCCTTGTAAAAAAACCCGGTTCCATAAAATGTTTCTTTTTTTAATATTTGTATGTGCTGACCCTCTGGTCTTCTAATGGGGGCCAAACTGCTATTACCCTTCAAAAAATCTGAAGGAAAAACATACTGTCTCTAAACTTTTGGCCTCTGGTGGTTACTTTTGACTATGATCATCAGGCCCCCTGAAGGTTGGCCATTGGGTCTGATCTGCACAGTTTGGTCCTCTGAGGTTTGATCATGTGGTTATGACCCTAAAGTTCTGTGATGGTGTTTTATCTGTTTTTGATCTCCTGGACCTCGTTGGTGACTTGGGTTTTTAATATTACTTTACTTTTTTTTTTAAAAACATTAAGTATTTCTATACCCATCTGTATACCCTCCCATCATACAACCATGGCCTTTCCAAGTAAAATATGGATGCAAAAGAGGAAGAATATACATTCAAGTCATCATGTACTTGCCCCCATATGAAGGGTACCCTAGCCCTTTTCGTTTTACAAAAACCATCTTATCATTCAAACAATGTAAGTATGGGTTTAAGTGGGGAAGTTTCAAGTTTTAACTTTGAAAAACTAATGTGTAGCTACAACTTGACAATACCGCCATCAAATTTTATTGCACACAAGGTTTTTTTGTACCCCACAAAAAGTATGGAAAGTTTTCTCTTTGTCCCCATCATGGTTTGAAAAGAAGTCTGTCCCCATGCAATATTTCTAAGAAAAATTTCACTAGCGATTGTACTAAAATCCAACAAACCCCAATAAATTCTTCACACTTCCAAGGGTTTAAGTACACAAACCAAACCACAAATAAAGTACATCAATATTCCCAAATAGATAGAATTAAATTCAAAACAAGTGTTTAAGTAACTAGTTCAATTTCTTTCACACATTTAAGAGTTGTTTTAAATTTTTAAATTCTATTACTCAAATTTCCCCTTTTTGCTAAAGTTTACACCCACATGAATTTTTAAGGCGACCTTTTAATCCACATAAATCCACAAATTTACACCACCCAAACCTTCAATCAGGTGCACTCACTCCCCCAATAACTCCCCAGCAAAAAAAAAAAAAACAACAACAATTAAGGTATCCTTTTCCCGGGAACAACAAGGGGAAAAATTTTTACAAGTAGTCTTCAAATTCCCTTGGGCAAATAATGAAGACAAAAAATTAAAAGTAGTTTCCCCAAATGAAATTTCCGAATCCCCTATAGGGAGCAACTTTCAAATTTTAATTCAAATAACTTACTTATTGCAAACTCCTTTAATTGGTAACAATGAATTCAAATTCAAATGCAAAATTTTTAACTCCCACAAATTAATTGCATTGATTTGAATTCAAATAATTCCTTTTCTACCAAACTTTTTGTAATCTGCAAAATTTTAAATTTAAAAATTCAGAATTTCCAAGGAATTCAAAACAAAATTCACAACTCCACAGCCACAAAATACTCCCGGCAACAATTGGTAAGTTTTCACAATTTCAAAACAATTTGCTAAGGTAATTCCCTTTGTACTTCTACTCTTTTCCGTGAATTTTGTATCCCCAAAATGATCTATAACCTTTTCCCCAAAACAAATCCAAAATCAGCAAATTAAATCCCAATCCCAAAAAAATTTGCAATCTCAAACTCCAAAAACAAAAACAAACTAACAATTGGTTTTTTCCATTGATCAACCCTAATTGTTGATCACTTCCACGAAAATTTAATACAAACCAATTCCCTTCTTCAACAAGAACTGATACCAAAAAGATGATGTGCCTAAACACATTAAAAGCAATCCAAAAAACTTAAAAAAAGTATCTCAAATTAGGCAAAATCGGATCCAAAAAATGGACTTTTTTAAATGAACCTAATGTTGAAATTGATGAAAATTAATCTATAATGTTAAATTTAATTCCACAAGGAAATGGGGTTTAATAACACTTTAATTCATATAATTTCCCCGCAAATGAAACCTGAATTTTGACAAAGAAAAGTAAAATAAGATCCCCTTTTTTCCAAAAGGTGAAAATTTTTCCCTTTTTAGGAAACTTTTCAAATTAATCCAAAATCAAATGATAAAATACTTCAAATAATAAAAGATTCGGTACAATTTGATGTAAAAAATTTACAAGAACTATCTCTAATCAAACCCCAGATACAAAAAACAGAGAAAAAGAAATCAAACAAATGGGAAAGTAAGATCACAATTCCAATTGTTGCACTCGCACAATTTCAAGTCTTGGAATTGAAAAGATAAGAGTTTGGGAACCCAAAGGTATGAAAACCCCAATTCACACGTGAAAAAAGGGTGTTTTTCTGCAAAAATAAGCCTCCAAACCTCTCAAGGAATATTATATTGCTACTTTTAGGGGGTTAAAAAGTGCCCAAAATTACAAGTTTGCCATTTTAAAGGGGGCTAACCTAAATGAAAGTTACAAAGAAAAAAAAGTGTCCCAAACCCAAATACAAATAAAATAGTTCATAAAATGAAAAATAATAAAAGAAATGTCTTATGTGCGGCTTTTAGGTCCATCGGCCCAACATATGTCGGTTCAAGTCGGTCCATGGTAAAACCAACAAGCTGGTTTTAAATGAGTTTGTCCATTGCCCTGTAAAGCATTAAATAAGTATTCCTTTTGGGAAATATAAAATACTTTAAAATAAGATAAAAGAGGTTAGTTAAAAATAATTCCATGGTCAATTGCTGAAAGGGGCCCTAAATTTCCAAAGGTTTTGGGAATCCTTATTTCTTGCCCTAATGTTAGGTCTTGTCGGATTTTTTTTTCCCTATAAACTTGGTTTTGAATCAACGGGAAGATCCCGGGTTAAAGACACGCCGTGTATCATCTGGGAGGGGAGGACGGGTTGAGGCACCGCCATGGGGGCAAACCATGCCACACACTGTTTTGGAAGGAGAGGGACAGGGGTTTGGGATAGGGCCTTGGGGGAAAGACGTGGTGGAAATTTGAAAATGGAAGACGCCCCCCCCAAAGGATGAAAAAATTTTGGAACATTAACCAGAGGGGGACACGATTAAAAGGGATCTGGTCGTGGTTAAAAGCCGTGGCACACACGGGGAAACGGATGAAGATTTGAAAGGATTTGCACGGGGAAGAGGCAGGGGCCTTAAATCTAGCCGGGTTTTGGGGGCGTGGTCCCACACTGGACAGGGAAGTTGTTTACGAAATTACACCGGGGAAAGGGCCCAGGGCTTCCCCCATGGCCGTTTTTTTTGGGATGCCAGGGGGAAACAAAATTTTCACTTTCAAAATTTTATTTAAAAAGGGAAAAAGATTTTTTTCGTATTTTCCCTGCAAAAGACCCACATCCCATTCCTTTAAACAATTTTAAATAGAATTTCCCCCTAGAGGGTTATGGAGGTTTGAATCTTGATCATTTGGAAAAACAAGAAGGAAAAAAGGGGGCAGAGCCAAAAACCCGGGGAAATTTAGGGGTTGTTTTTTTTTTATTTTTTTATTTTCGTTTTGTTGATGAACGGGAGTAGCTAAATAGTTTTTTACCCAAAGGGTCAAAAGATTTTTAAATTCCCTCCACGAATTGGGGGAAAACAAATTGTTTTGCCCTTTATTCTTTCTTTGTTTTCGGATATTCGTATATTTTCCCTAAAATTTTTGTCTTTTTTTATCTTTGTTGTTTGGGTTTTGAATTAAAAGCTCTTTACTCAATAGAAAGTTAATATTTTTGTCAACTACCCCGTCAATCCATATTGTTTGTTTTTTTCTTTTTCTCGGGGTAAACACAAAAAATGTTTGGTTAAAAAATAGATGATCAAAATTCATTTTATGGGGTGTTTTGATAATTTTTAAAAAGGGTTATTTTTTAATTATGGCATAAATTGGGGTCTCTCTAATGTTTAATGCTATTGATAGTTTAAAATCCAAAAGGCTTGTCTAGGGTTGTCAAATTCGATAAGAAAAATAATAAAAGAGCTTCACTTGATTATCGAGGAAGTAAGGAGAGTTTGGTTGTTAGAGCTTGTTAAAAACCCCAAAAACCCAGTTTTTTTGAATAAGAATAGAAAAAATTTACATCAATGATAAATTTTCCTAGAATTAATCAAATTTTGGATTCCTTTGGTGGTTTTTTCAATATTTGACTTTATTATCTTGTTTCAAAAATTATTTGTTTCCAAAAAAAACCCCCCCCCCCCCCCCCCCCCCATTTTTTTTTTATTCTTTTTTTCTCTTTAAATTTAAAATAAAATTTAACCAACCCCTTAGATTTGGGGCCTTTTATCCCCCAAATATTGGCAAATTTTTTTAATTGTTAGGAGCGGTTTTTTTTTTTTTTGGGATTCAAAACCCCATAAAATTTTTGGGGCCCCGTTCCCGGGGTTTGGTGTCAAATTTTTTTCTATTTTTTTTAGGTTTATTCTTTCGATAGGTGAACTCCCCTTATAATCCGGAGATTGAGAAGATCTAAAAGGTTGCGATGAAAAGCTAGATCACCCTCAAAAATGACTTAAAAAGGGTTTGTTTATTATCCATGATTTGAAAAAAAAAGTTTGTTTGGGCAAATCTCGGGGAGAACTTTTGCGAGAGTTAGCTGAACCCGGAGGGAAATTCAACAACCCCTTTGTTTTTCACTATCTCGAACTAGTGTTGAATTCGAGTTGAAACTGGGTTTTTCCCATCTGAAACCAAACCTTTAGGGTCTGAGTTTTGAAGATCCTCAAAAGCATTTAAAAAGGTTTTTCTTTATAGTGTGTTCTAGTATGAAGTCGCAAGGAAAAACCAAGTCAAAACAAGCACGTGCTTTTCCATTTTTTTTAAGTACTAAAGCTAAAGATTGGTTGTTTTATTTGCCCCCCAGGGTTTAAAAGCCACTTTGGGAAAAATATGGTCAGACTTTCTTAGACAAATTTTCCCCCCAAACTAGAAACCGCTGGGATAAGAAGAGAAATTTGTGGGATCAAAAAAAGGGACACCCGGGCTCTTCATGGGGTTTAGGAGGGTTCAAGCAAATTTTGGGGCAAAAATGTCCAAAAACCCTTGGGGTATCTGAACAAAAATTTTCATCCAAAAAATTTTTATGAAGGGCCCAAATTCCCGGGGAGGAAAAATGATGGATGCTGCAAGTGGAGGTGAATAGTAAAAAAACCCCTGGGGCAAATAGGGAATTGATCCCAAATTTTGGCTGGTAATTTACAACAAATTTTGGGGATAGGCATGATACCTTCCCTTTAAGGGGGGTAAATGAGGTAAGGTGTCTAAACTTGAACATCAAAAATTTTTGACCCCCAACCCCCCCTTGTGAAAGTAAGCTCTTGGGAAAAACCCCCAAGTGAAGGCTTGTGGAAATTTTTTTGCTCCCAATTTATCCTTTCCCGGGGCATGTTTCCCCACAAATTTCAAGATGACCCTTTATGAACACCAAACGCTGTAGGAGGAAATTTCCCCCGGAAACCCCCAAAGGAAGTTGACCCTACTCGAAAACTTACAATCCGGATGGGGGATCATCCCTAAAAATTCCCATATGGCAAAAACCCCCAACCAATTTCCCAAAAATTCCCCCCCTAACCCTTTACCCCAAGTTCCCCCAAAACCCCCTTCCCCTTCAGGTATGGGCTCTTGAGGATATTGTTAGTCTCTCCCCTGTTTAAAACCAAAAAAATTTTAAGAGGAAACAAAGCAAAACATTTTTAAACTTGGGAATCAAAGGGAAGCAACTTGCTTTGCTTTAAAAAAGTTTTGGGAAATTAAGGTAAGTTTCCTTTCAAACTATTACAAAATCGAAGCAAGCGTTAAAGCAAAATTAACCCTTTTGGAAATGGAACGAATTGCGGCATCAAAAAAAGAAAGGGCAACCCCTTACTCTTGGGGAAGAGATAAGAAAGAAATTTCAATTCCCAACCGCAGGAAAACCAGATTTGCAAGTTCTAGTTTAGCCATCAAAGGTCCATTTATAACCCCCTCCTTTCCCCCCCCGATTGGCGAAAAACCAAGAATTTAAGCGGAAGAAAAAAAGAAATTTTGGAAAAACCTTTTGCAAAGTTTTAAAGGGAAAAATTCCCTTTTCTTGATGCAATTAAGGGAAAAACCGCAAATTGTAGATTTTTTCAAAGGGCTTTTGCCCTAACAAAAGGGGAAATTGAAAGGGGAAAAGAAAAATTAGTGTGAGTGAAAATTTTTTCAGCTATTATTTGAAGAAGCTTCCTTAAATGAAGGTCCGGTATGTTTCCATTCCTTTCAAAATAGGGTTTTTTGGGAACGCTAAAGCCTGTGTGAAACTAGGAGCCCTTTTATCAAAGTCATGTTTTTTTTAAATTTATCAATGTTTAAATGTTGGCCCCTTTTAAGGGGGAAAAGGGTTTTTTGGGGTTTTAAATTTCTGCGGAAAAAAGTTTATCCTGGGGGAAATTTTTTAAAAAGGTTTTTTTTTAAGTCAAGGGGGTTGGGGTTTTTCTTGCTGTTTTAAAAGTGTTTGGGAAAGGGAAGATAATGATTCTCAAAAATTTACCCAAAGATATTTTTTTGGGCGCTTTTCCCTTAAGCACCCAAAAACAAAAAATTTTTTGAAAATTGATGGTCCCCCCAAAATATAAAAATTTTTATGGTGAAGAAATTTTTAAAATTTTAAAATTTTTTATGCCATGAAAAAAACCCAGCAATTTTTTCTCTGTTTTTGTTGCAGATGTTTTTAAAACCCCCCAAACCCCAGGCCCCAAAAAGCTGGAATCAAAATCCTTACCCAAATTTTTTGCCAGGAACTTTACCCAAAAAAACTTTAAAAGGGGAAAGGGGCTTCAGGGGGGTCCCAAAAGTAAAAAAAAAAAAAATTAATTAAATTTTTTTTGTTTTTTTTTGGCTTTCTTTTTTTGTTTTATTTTTTGTTGTGTTTTTTGGGTCTTTTTTGATTTCTTTTGGATCCCCTCCCGAAAGGGGGTACTATATCAGATGACACTTTTTTGAGCTTAAGGGGGAAACCCCAAATTTCTGGGGGAAAAGAAAACCAGTTTTTCCCTTTTCCCCCTTATTTTTTTAAATTTTCCCTTTTGGGGTTTTTTAAATTTTTCCCCTTTTTAAAATTTTGCTAAAAATTTGGAAATAGGGGGGGAAAATGTTAAAACTAAGTGTGGGGGGGGGGATAAAAAAAATTTTGAGAATAGGGGAATTGACCCTATTTGAATTTTTTGTCCTTAAAAAATTTTTTGGGGAATTTTTTTTTTTTAAAAAATTTTTCATAAAAACTGGAGATTTTTTAAAAAAAAGTTGTAATAAGTTTTAAAAAAATTTTTGGGGGAAAATTGGGGTTTGGGTTAAAAAGCTTTATCACCTACTTTTGGGGGTTTAGAATCGTGGGTTAAAAATTTTTAATTTGTAAAATTCTTTAAGAAAAAATTTACCTTGTATTTGCTTTAGAATTGGGGTTTTTAAAAGAAAATTCGAGCCCTAAGTAAAAAAAAAAACAATTTTTATTCTAGGTTATATTAGCTCTTTTTTACTCTTTGAAATTGAAAAAAAAAAAAAAAAAAAACAAGTTTTTTCCCTTACCCCCAAAGATTAATTTTTTGGGGGTTAAAAGGGGGTTTTTTAAATTAAAAGTTAAAGGGGGAAAAAGGGGGCCGTGGGGGGATCTAAAAACCCCGGGCACTTTGGGGGGGGGTTTTGGATGGTTTGGGTTTTTGGCCAACTCAATGAACTAAATTAAAACGATAAGGGGAAAAAAGGCAAAAATTTCTAAAAAGAAGTGGGAAAAAAACCCGTCAAAATAGATGCTTGTTTTAAATTTAAAAAAAGGACATGAATGTAAACATTCATTGAAAAAAAAAGACTTATAAAAAAAAGGGGGAGAATATCTAGCAAAGAGTTGATACCATATGCTTTTACTTTATGGCAAGGATTATATGTTTGCTAATAAACCAATGAAGTTTAATTGGGTGTTTTTCTTTGTGGATTAAGTATTTACTTTTGGAAAAAAAAATTTTTTTTGCTAAAAAATGAGGATTAAATTTTTTTTTTGTTTAAAATTAGCTATTGAATTTTGTCCATGGTAATTTTGGGTCACAGGAAACCAGTTTGGTTGAAGTAGTAGACATTAAAATTTCAAGTCATGAATTACAAATTGGGAAAAGATGCTTGAAATTTTATGAAAAAAAAAGTTCGTATAAACTGTGACGGATTTCTTAATTGATTGGATTTATTTTCTTCAGGACAAGCAAGAGTTTAAGTGTGGTGGAATTTGATAGGGGTCATTTTAACTCAATCTTTTTTAGTATGAAGTGCGTTAATTTATTAAGATTTTATGAAATCAAAAAGGAAATGGGGACCCTTTAAATTTTATTTTGGTGATAAATCAGGTTAAATGGAGTCAAGGGTGCCCAAATTTTAAATAAATTAGAGAAGCATCTACAACTTGGGTCAAAGACAAGGATTTAACCGCCGGAGGGAAGTATATGGGGCGGGGGTTTGTTGAATTTCACGGCCCTGTACTTGGTTTTGAAAACAATTGGGGAAAATACACGTTTGAAGTACACGCCGTGTATCTGTCTAGAAGGGGGCACGGGTTGAGGAAACCCCCAAAGGTGCAAACCCTGCCCCACACTGGGATGAGAAGGAGAGGGGCACGGCATGTGACACGGCCGTGGTGGAAGACGGGGGTGGAAGTTGAAATGGAAGACGCGCCAAGGATGAAAAAATGTGGAACTTTTTAACCCAAAGAGGATGACATACTTAGGATCTGGTCGTGGTTGAACCTTTTGGCATCACTGGACACGGAAAAGGGAATTTTTGATTATGCACAGAAAAAGGGCACGGCTTTAAATTAGCCATGGTTTGAGACGTGGGTTACACCTCCCCCACGGAAGATGATAGAAAATTACCACAGGGAAGGCACGGTTTTGGCCCCATGGCCGTGTGGTAGGGCGTGCTAGGCGGACGAATATTCCTTCTAAAATCTATTTAAAAAAAGGAAAGATATTTTCGTATCTTGCTAGCAAAAGATCACATCCCAAATTCCCTTTTAAAACAATATAAATAGAACTAACCCTAGGGGGTTTTTTGGAGATCTTGAATCTTGATCATCTTGGAAACAAAAAGGGAAAAGAAGGAGGCAGAGCCGAAAACCCGGGGAATGGGCTTGTTATTTTTTTAACTTTTTCTTTTCGTTTTGTTGATGAACTTTGAGTAGCTAAATAGTTTTTCTAGCCAAAGGGTCATAGATTTTTTAATTCTCCACGAATTGTGAAAATCTAATTAAAAAATTTTTTTTTTTCTTTTTTTTTTTCAAAAATTTTTTTTTTTGTTTTTGGTTTTTCTTTTTATCTTCTGAACGTTTTTTCATTATTATTTTTGGTTGATTGGTATGAATTAGAGCTCTTCTCCCTAAATTAGCAAGTTAATATTTTGTAAAACAAAACACGTAAAATCCATAATTATTTGATTGTTCTAGTTCAGTGACACAATAATTTGTTTGGTTATAAAATAAAAAAAAAAAAAAAAATTTGATCGAATTAAATGTTATGGAGGTGTATGATCATTTTTTAAATAGGTTATCTTCTAATCTACTGGCTTGAATTGGTGGTCTCTCTAATGTTTAATGTATTGTTTAGATTAAACCCTAAAAAGCTTGCCCGGGTTTTTTTTTCTAATCAATAAGAAAAATAATAAAAGAGCTTCTCTTAAATTATCGAGGAAGTAAGGAGAGATAGGTTTTTTTAGAGCTTGTTAAAAATTCATAACCAGTTTATCTTGAAATAAGAAAAAAAAAACATTTTCATCGATAAAAAAAATTTCCCTAGAATTAAATATCTTGTTTCCCTTTTGGCTAGGCTTTCATCAATTTTTGGGGTTTTAAATTATCTTGTTTCAACATTATTTGATTCACAAAAAAAACCCCCCCCATTTTTCTTTTTTTTCTTTATTCTCTTTGAATAGAAATATTTTTAAACCAACCCCCGTAGATTCGCCCCCATCCCCAACTATATGCAAATCATATAATTGTCTATGAGTGGGTTTTTTTATTTTTTTTGGGGATTTGACTCCCATCAGATCCCCATATTTATGGTGTTTTTTTTTTATGGCTCTGCTATCGATAGACATTCTTCAAGTACCACCCTTCTTAGGAACAAGAAGGGCGGGAGCACCACATGGACTAAGAATCTCCCACCAAATCCCCGGGTTTTCCAAATCATCCACCCTAGCGTTTCCCAAATTTTCTAACCTCCTTGGGATTCATGCGGTTTTGTGGTCAATTTAGTAATATTGACCCTGGCATAAAAATCGGGTGGCAATCTCTATTTCCCCCCCCAAAGGTGGGGAAACCTGTTGGCAAATCATCAAAAAAAATATCAATTTACTCATTAAATACTTAAAATACTACTGGGGTTTGAGACTGATGTTCCTATACCCTAGGGCACATTCAACTATAGCAAAGGGTTTCTGGAGTTTCTTTAACTCACCCTTCACCTTGTCCCATTTAACAATACCTTCTTTTTTCCCCCAAAAATTTTTAAGCTGCACTGGAACCCCCTTTTTCCTTAGGGTAGCCTATTGATCTATTTTCTGAACCCTTTGGAAAACCTTTTTAAAAGGGAAAAATCAGATTCCAAAAAAAATGCATTTGCCCTCCTAGAATACATAAGTATTCCTGAAGCCATCATGTAAGACCCTCTTGTCATATAAACCAAGGCCTTCCAAGCAATTTTATCGGATGCCCCACTTTGGGTTTGGGAAAATCACACTCAAATTCATCACAGTTTTTATCCTTACATTTAATGGTACCTTCGCTCTTTGGGGGCACATGCAAACTCCCTTTTATCATTAAGCTAATGTAATTTTTACAGTTTAGGTATGGAAATAGTGGCAAGTTTTAGTTTTGATAAATAATGATCCTGTACTACATTGGTACAACTACTACCAACAACTATAAGGACACATAAAATTTCCTTATACCTTACAAGAAGTATGGAACCCAAAATTTTCCCCTTTTTTCTCCCTCCTTAATAGTAAAAAATAGTCAATATCCAGTACAATACATTAGTATAATGAAAAATTTCAATAGACATGATTGTGTTCAAAAACCCAAAAAACACAATAAAATTTTCCCCTTTCACTTCCCCGGTTCAAGTACATAACCAAGCCCCAAATGAAGTACATCAACCCACTTTTAAGTAGATAAAATTTAAAAATTTAACTACAAGTGTTTATGTAATTAGTTTAATTACATTCACACTTTAATAAAATTGTTTGAATTTCAAATTTACTACTCACTCTCCTTTTTCTTGCCCTTGGGTTCTCACCACTTAAATACATAATTGGTAGCAATTAAACCCCATACATAACACATAATATAACCACCACGTAAATTTTCCCCTTATGCTATGGCTCACAAAATTTTACGGGCCCCTAGCATCAATGATCTTGACAAAACATACAAATTTAAAGAACACCAAAAGTACACACCTTTCACTAAATTTATAAAAAAACAACACTTTCATACAATCTTCCCCAGCTACAGTTCACTTTCCCCCTTCCCCAAACTACGACAAAAAACCCTTTAAATTTTAAAACAAAATAAGGCAGCTTACTTTCAAATTCAAAAGGAGTTCAAATAAGTGCCAAAAATTTCCCCAAATGGTAAGAAAACTATTTCAAAATTCAAATGACTCACAATTAAACAATGACTTAATGTATGATTTGAAAATTTTAAATTGTCTTCTTAATTCCACTTCAATTCTGAATTTAAATTTGAAAACACAAGTGTTACTCCAATTTTTTTTTTTTTGAAAAAGCACAAAAACAAAAATCCACTTAAAACAATTAAACACTACTTTTGGGCCCCTTATGGTTTACTTCCCTTGCACTACACGTTCACACCCCACAATCAATGAATCTAAGAGGTTCACATTTCTACGTGATAATCTTGCCACTTAAAGTAAAAAACATCCACAATTCAATTTTTACTCTAAACTTCGGAATCAAGATGTAAGATAAAGAACCCAAAATTTCCCGAAATAAAAAAATCACAAAAACCCTTCTTAAAACCCACTTCAACAAAACAACAAATTCAATCCTCAATAACCCCACTTAACCCAACTCAATCCTCCGGGGGGGGGGAAAAAACCTTTTTTTAACAATTTCAGATCAAAAGAAATGAAGAACCGAAATTGATAGGTAGATCATGAAATTCCCTTCTTTTAAACCCTACGCTCTGATACCAAATATGATGTGCCAAAAAGGGCTAAAGCAAAATACAATAAACAAATAGTAGAAATTTCCCAAAATCAACAACCACTCCAAAAAAAGGGGGGTTAAAAACCCTAATTCCTTATGAATCCAGTTTTTGTAAAACCGAGTAAGATATGACACCAAATGGAGATGTATTAAATGATTCAAAAAACATAACAAAATTTCCAAAAAAAAACAAAACTCCCAAGAGGCATAAAACACAATAAGAATCAACAAAACTTGGCTTGATCAACTCCACAAATTAGTCTTAATTTACAAAGAGGGAAAACCCAAAAAGGGGAAAATAGGGAACAATCAATTGTAAGATTATCAATGATGAATAAAGGAAGTGAACTAACATTCCAATTAAAATTTAAAAAAGTTTCAAATATGAAAATAAAACCCTAAATTCACGTGAACCAAAGGAAACAAAAAATTAGCACCTAGATATGACTCACTAAGTACAATTTGTAAACAACAAGAAATGATTGATATTACCACAATCATTTTGGAAGTTAGTTTTCCCCAAAATTTTCGATGATGAAATTAAATAAGAGATCAATGGCAATGAAAGGGAAACCCCTTGACAGCCACAAGAAGGTGTTTTTTCTAAAAGTCCCTAAAAACCCCTATTTGGGAGCAAGTATTTATACTTGCTCCCTTTAGGGTTAAAAAGCCCTCAAAATTAAAAACTATGCCACTTTAGGGTGGCTGGTCCAAAAAACACAATTAAAGAAAAGGGAAAGTATCCCAAAAGTTTACACATAAAAAAATCCAAGTAAATAAAAATATAAAAAAATTTTAAGTCTTCAAGATGCAAGGTCTTCAAAGTCTTTTTATTTGATTTTTTATGAGGTTCCTGACTCGCTTAAAAGTGGAGGGTTTATTTGGCAATCTGTAGGAAATTTAAAAAATGAACCGTTGGAATTTCCTAACAATTATAAGGTAAGAATGAAGAAATTAAGTTATCTTCCTCAGGATTAGGTTTTCTTATAAAAGGGTTCTCAAAACCAAGTTGTGTAAGCCCCTTTGCTAAGGATTTTTGATAGGTCCCCTGGGGGAAACTGATTCCTATAAAGCACTTGCCTAAAAAAATCTTTGGGAAAAAATGGATAGATTAATATTCTAGGGATCTACAATACCTTCGAAATCAATAAGGCCATGACAATGCTTTAAGTCACAACCTTTTCCCTTTTTTTTTTAAAAAATAGAGCTAAACAGTGGTTGAAATCTCTTTATAGAGGTTCAAACACTATCTAAGACTAGATGACAAAAAACATTTAAGGGGAAAAATATTTTCCACTAGCTATGACAAAAAAATTATGAAAAAGATATCTTCTCCTATGCTCAAATATAGTTAGAGACATTATATGATACTGGGGAAAAAAAAAAAGATGTACTAAAGGGGATGCCTACACCCCTGGGTTTTTCCCTTGTAGATGCAAATCTAGACTTTTTATGGGGATTAAATTTTAAAACCCCGAAGCAAATTTATTGATTTTAGGGCCCTTAGAGGGAAAACTAAATAACAAAACACTTGAAGAAGCCTAGAATTTGATTGAAAATATGGCCATGAGCAAAATATTTATGGAAGGGCAAAACAACCAAAAAGTAGTTGGAGTTTATGACGTGAAATTTTGGGTTTCTACCTTAATAGCATATGTCAAAGTGCTAAGCAAGAAATTGATGGGATTCCATGGGTTTGCAAATTTGGTTAATCGGATTTTTTTAATAATTTTAATGAATGTGTTGATTTTGTAGAGAACCTAATTAGGCAGCCCGAAAATCCCTTAGCAATACTTACAATCTAGGATGGTGTAGTAACTTTTTTTCTTGAAAGGGAAAACAATAAAAGGGAAAAATTCCAAAAAGGGGTTCTAGCATTTCCCCCTCCACCCCCTAGAAAAAGAAACCTAATTTTTGAATAATTGTTAACAAAGTTCATTCATAAAATGAAAACATGCTTCCAAGCTTAAAAAACATCATTAAGAAATCAAGAAACTTCAATAAAAAACTTAGAAAATCAAATTGGGTAGATTGAAGGGTGTTTTTTAAATGACCACAAGGTTACTACCTGAAAAAAATAAAACCAAATCTTAAAGAATAGGTCAAGGAAATTACCTTAAGAAAATCGAAAAGAATTGCTATTTAAACAAAAAAACTAGTGGAGTAGAGGCAATGCAAGAAACTGAAAAAAATAAGGAAAGATGTTGAGAAAACTCCCAAAAAAGATGGAGTTTGTTCTAAAAATTTTTTACCCTGTGTGTCTAACAAAAAAACACTTAGATGAGGGAAAATGGTAAGTTTCAAAAAAAAAATTTTAAACAACTTCACATTAATTTTCCTTTCGTTGAGGCTTTGTCACAAGTGTCGAATGGTTGGGGAAAATATTTTAAAGGAATTTTCTTAAAAAAAAAAAAAGGAAATAGATGGGGATCCCATAAAAAAAGTTTCCAAAGAAATTTAAAAAATTTTTTTGGGAAATTTTACTTTACCTTATTCAATTGTTAATTGTCAATTGAAAAAGCTTTTGCTGATTTAGGTGCTAGTATAAATTTAATGCCATATTTAAAATTTTTTTTAAAAGACAGGACTATGATATGCCGAACCAATTTCAATAAAAAAATCTTAATTGAGGAATAATTGAAAAATTGTGATAGGAATCAAAATCCACAAGCCCAAATTTCTTTGGGGTTTAAAAGCCAAAGGTTTTCAAATCTTAGCGATAAGGGCCCTTCTTTAAAAAAAAAACCGACCTGGGAAATTTATTTTTTATACAAACCCTCTTTTCTATTATTTAAATGTATTATGTGATAAAGATCCATGATGGGAGCCAACCCGGAAGATGGAATGTGGATCCTCTTGAAGTGCCACCGGGGCCCCAATCATAAGAAATCAAAGCGAAACGATTTAAAGGGGAAGCACTTTAAGGGGGTTTTGAAAAAAGGGTATCCACGAAGCTGGAAAGGATTGGAGCAATCATGAATTTGGGAAAAGGATTGGAACAACCATGGGAAAAATTTGGGCCCCCTTTTGGTTTTTTTTTTTTTAAAGTCATAACGGATACGGGTTAACAGTGCGTGTTTTTTCAAGGCAGACCATGTAGGAGCCCGGAGGTTACACAGAATCATACATGGTTGTATACACAGTTAAAGGCTTGGTCGTGTATGGTGTCAAGCATTTCAAAGGGAAAGATTGAAAAAATCTATTTTTACTTTATAATTGGAAAAGATTAAGTCAATTTTTGAGAAAATTGGGAGTGAAAATTAAGATTATGATGCTTAATTGATTTATATTTATGTTAAGGTGTGGAAAAGGAGGATTTGATGAAAAGTTTTTAAAATTTAAAGACGAATTAGAGATAAAACCCAAGTAAAAAAAAAAAATGCTTTAAATTTTAAAGGAAGTCAAAAGGTTTTACAAACGGCCGGGTAAAGGAATCAGGAGACTACAGGGGTTCGGTTACATGCCCTTTGTTAAAACCCGTGTATCAGCGTGGAAGAAGAGTTTTCAGGACAGACCGTACAGGGTTTGGAATACACCCCCGTGTAATCAACCGTGTATGAAGAACAAAGAAGAAGAGGAATACAGGGGCTTTTTACAAACGGTCGTGTGGGATATACACCCCCAAGAGTTCACTGACTCAAACCCGAAGGAAAGATATCCTTTAAATGATTTTAAATCTTTCGTTTTCCCTATTTGAAGGATATCTCCTACACGCCAGAGAAGAAGCTACCCTAAGTATAAATAGTGTCTTGAGAGAGAAGGGAAAAAAGGGGGAGAAAAGGAGAGTTTCAAAAAAAGGAGGCCAAAAAGGCCGAAAAAGGGCCCAGGAGGCCAAAGGGATAGAAAAGAAAAAAAATGAAAGGATGAGAAAGAAGAAAACGACACTTTTAAGGACTCATGCACAGGGGTTTTCTCTTTTTTTTCATTCTATTTTATTTGGGGTTTTATCTTGAAAATCCCTTTGTGGCTAGTTGTTTCATTCCCAACCTTATGAATTCTAATTGTCATGTAATATGGGATTGATTGCATGTTAATGAATTTTGGGAATTCTCTGAATTTATTAATGTTGTTCGGTTTTTAGTGTTGCTAATTTGATGTATGGCCAAAATTGAGTTTGCATTGATTTCTTAGAAGAAAGATTGGGGAAAAATCTTGTTTGAATAGATCTTACATGAATAAAGGAATTCGTATGTAATCTAGGGATAGAGAACGTGAATTTTCCGTATTAGGTTAAATTAGATAATTTGATCTATTTGAGGGTGCCCAAAAGGGGTTAAAAGCAATTCTAATTGATTTTGATAAAAGGGGATCTTTATCAAAACGAAATTTGGGTTAGGAGCTAATTATTCTGGGAAAAAACATTAGCTTTGTGTTAGGGTACTCTGCGGTTTAGAGATAACCATTGCTTTTTAACTAGTTTTTTGAAAGGGCAAAGTTACAAAGACAATTAGAGGAGTAGTAAAAGGGGAGGGTTTTATTTTTAGTTTTTCGATTAATTTCAAGTTTTAATATTATTTTTAATTGCTAAAGGTTTTGTTAAGTATTCTTAATTTAATCTGAAAACCTCTCGAATTTGTGCGGTTAGATAGTTGGGTTTTGAAATTAGTATTAGTACTTGCTGATCCCTTTAGGAGACGATAACCCCAAAATTAAACTCTATTCTATTTTAATCGAAAAGGTGCACTTGCCTACTTGGGTTGTAAAAGAGAGTCATAGAAAGGGGTTTTTTAATTTTTAGTGATTGGGGGATTCAATCAACAAGATCATGTTAGAAGTACACAGCCGTGTACAAGCTCTACGCCGGCTCAAAAAACTGCCGGCTTCCATTTCAACGCCGCCGGCCTTCACTCATACACCCCCAACCCCTTTTTGTCTCTAAATTTTTTTTATTTTTACGCAACTTAATGAAGTTATGTCGTTTTGGGCCCCTTATTGTTACGAATTGTAAGCCCCCAAAATTTAAAACTCCTAGGGTTTTAGAATAAGAAAATACAACATTGAAGTTTGAAAAAAAATTTTGGAGAATTCCTCTCTTGGTTCTTTTAAAAAACTTAAACTAAACTTTTTTGGATTTTTATTCTATGGCGTTCATCCCCAAATTATCAATGGTCTTTCATCTCGATTGTGGCGTCTACGTATTATACCAAGGTTTTGTCTCGCTTATAGGCAACGGGGTCGCGGTTTTTTTATTTAAAGGGTGTGTTTGGGCATTTGGTAGAAAATTTTCCAACGTATTGGTATTGGGTTTCGTAACCCCGTTGGGGGGGTTTTGTATCATTTTGGGTATCAGAGAAAACCCGATTTCGTATCAGTGTGGTATCAGAGCCTAGGTTTTTTAACACATGGGGTTCAGTTTGAGGACGGTAACATCAAAACCCTAACTCCAATCGTTCAAAATCAATTTTTTCGTATTCAATTTCATAGGTTAATTGTCTATTGAAAGTTGTAGTACCTACTATTAAAATTTTTGTTACAAAAAAAAGAGGAAGTTTTACGACAAAAAAAAAAGGAACGTGATAAAAGGGGCAACAAAAAAAGGGCCCAACAAAAAAAAATCGGGAAAGAAAAAGAGGAAATTTTCGACCCCTTTGAGTTGTTTTAAATTCTAGGGAAAGGAAAATTTGGGTGTATTTTGGGGGTTAGTTCCAAGAGAATTGAGAAGAGGAATTGGCGAGTTGATATCATCATTGCTTGTGAGAATACACGAGGGGACTGTGCGATGTCACCCTTTGGGAAAAGCGAAACACGTAAGGAGTGTATCGTGAGACTTAATCATATATATATTTTTGTTCGTGCTAACCGTTTTTTGCAGGAACTATGTCGGGGGAACATTCTCCTAAAAGTGAGGGGGAAGGTTTGATGTTAGGTTAGTGATTGAGGCTTTTAAGGGGGTGAGGTAAAAAGAGGATGTTTCAAGGGGGGGATGGAACAAATTCATGAGACGGTTTGAGCAAAGACTCGGTAATCAAAAAACGTCTTCTAAGGGCGTAAGAGGGGAGTCTTTTAAGAGGTAAAAAAGGGGTGGGGGGGGGGTTTTTTTTTTTTTGGGGGGAAATTTTGGGGGTCGGATGATGAATTTGATGAACCTTCTATCGGGAGTTATAGAGGATATAGTGGTGGGAAATTTGGGGAAAACTAGGGATTAGGAAGATAGGGGAAAGTTGGGAATAGAGAGGATAATAAATTTAGTAATAAAAAGATGAAGATTCCTCCTTCCCAAAGGGAAAAGAATGTTTCCCGGGGCATACTTAGGTGGGAGAAGAAGGTAGAGATGGTGTTTGATTGTCAAACTATAGTGGGAGAAAGAAAGTGAAACTTGCTGCCATTAAATTTTCGAATTATGCCTTTAGTGTGGTGGGATCAACTAATGTTGAATAAAAGAAGGAATGGCAAACCCAAACCTATTGAGTCTTGGGAAGAGAGGGAAGAGGGTGATGAAGAAGTGGTTTGTGCCTGCGTATTACTATCATGAAATTGCAAAAAAAATTTTGCAAATCTTAGGTAGGGAAAGCCGAAGTGTGGATGGTATTTCAAGGAGATGGAGTTACGATGATCACGGGCGAATGTAGAGGAGGATAGAGAGGCTACCATGGCTAGGTTTCTTGTGGATTGAATAGAGAAATTCAAAAGTCGTTTGAATTGTAACATTATGTAGAATTTGGGAAAATATGGTTCATTGGCTATAAAATTTTAGAACCGCACAGGGGGGGAAAAGGGAGTAGTAATGTACGGGTTTTAACAGGGGTACTGGTTCATCCCCCTGGAAGACTAACTAATGGAAAAAAGGAAGAAAGGGCCTTTTTTTACCAAAAACCCAAAAAGGGGAGAAGAGGCAAACAGGGTTTTACTTTGGTTTAAAAAAACCCAAAGGGAAAAGATTCTTCTACTCCTAGAAACGTGCATTAGATGTTTTAAATGCCAAAAGGGAGGGGGCCATATTGCTAGTCAAAGTCCAAATTGGCGTGTGATGGGTTTTGCGTGATGATGGTGAGTATGAGACTGAGGGGGGTAGTGAAGAGGAAGATATGCCTCCCCTTAGAGGGCCCCTAGTGATGATGAGGAGCCCGCAATAGGGAAAGGGTTTGTTTGCAGTAGTGAAGCGAGCTTTGAATGTGCAGGTGAAGGAAGAAGAGGAGGTTTTCAAAGAGAGAATATTTTTCAACTAGAGTTATCTAGGTGATCATATTTGCAGCTTGATCCCTTGATGGAGGAAGTTTTCACCAAGGGGGTGGTAATTTTATTGTTGAGAGGTTTGGATCAAGACTATAAACACCCTAGTCCATATTTAAAATTTCAGTGGCTGAATTTATAGTGGCGAGACTAAGGTGAGTAAGCAAGCCTTGATTGCTTTTGCATCAGTAGGTATGAGGATGAGGTGTTGTGCGTGTGGGGACCAATGCCCAAGGGGTGTCATGTGTTGTTGGGGAGGCCATGGCAGTTTTTTTTTGGAAATTTTTTCCATGGGTGGCTTTTCTAACAAGTATACGCTTGTTTTACCAGGGGAAAAGTTTTAATCTTAAAAACCCTTTTAACCCCCTAAACAGGTGTATGAGGATCAGTTGCAGCTACAAAAGTCTTTTGCAAAATTAAGGTGAGTGAAAAACAGAGGGAGAGTGAGAAAACAAAGAAGCTAAAAAGAAAAGGAATACAAAAGTCGATTCAAAAGGAAAAAGAGAGGAAAGCTGGAAAGAGTGTGAGAGACCAAGTTAAAGGGGGGATAAACTTTGGTGGGAGTAAAAAAGGAGGTGCAGCTTGCAAAAGGAGGTTGTGTGGCAAGAGCGAGTGTAGTGGGAGAGCGTTAGTAATGAAGAAACCCTATGTTGTTGTGGTTTTTAAAAAAACTTGTTTTAATAAAATGAACATTTAACTCTTTGCCTAGTATGGTTGTTTATTGTGCGGACTTTAAAGATGTCTTCCTGAGGAGATTAAAAGGGGGTTCCCCCTATTCATGGTTTTGACACCAGATTGCCCTTTGTCCCCAGGCATCGTTTCCCAAACAAACCAGCGTTTAAGGGTAATCCAGAGGAGACAAAGGAACCCCAAAGGCAGGTCGAAAATTATTGGAAAGGGGTCGTGAGAGAAAGCATGAGTCCATGGCAGTGCCTTGTGATTTTGGTGCCTAAGAAGGATAGGTCATGGAGAATGTGTGTTGATGCCGCGCTATCAAAACATCGCGGTAAAGTATCGTCATCCCTTTCCTTATTAGATAACATTTTTATATGAGTTAATGGATTAGTTTTTTCCAAAATTGATCTGAAAAGTGGATATCCCCAATTTTTAGAAGAAAGAAGGGATGAAGGGAAAAAAGTTTTTAAAAAAAATATGGTTTGTTGACTGGTTAGTAATCCCTTTCGGTTTAACTATCCCTGTACTTTTTTGAGACTTATGAACCATGTTTTGAGGACTTTTATTGGTAAAATTTGTGGTTGTTATTTTGAGATTCTTATTTATAGCAAGATTTTGGAAGACCTTATCTCATTTGAGGGATGTGTTGAAGTGTTCGAAAGGGCAATTTATAGCTAACCTAAAAAAGTGACTTTTTGCACAGCAAACTTTGTTTTTGGTTTTGTTGTTAGTGCACAGGGAATACAGGTTGTGAAGAAAAGATTCATTTGATAAAAGAATGCCTAGTCCAACTGTGAAAGAAATGTGCGGGTTTCCACAGACTAGCGAGCTTTTACAGGGGTTTGAAAAGGTTTTTCAGCCCTTGCGCACCACTTACTGGGAAATTAAAGAAGAAGTGGGGTTCAGATGGGGGAGAGCAACAAGAAAAGGCATTTGACGCTTAAAAATAAGCTGACTCAGGTTTTGCCATTACTTGCTTTACCAATTTTGCTAAAACGTTTAAAATTGGTGGAGCTTCGGATTAGGTTTGGAGCGTGCTCAGCAAGGAAAAGACCAATTGCTTTTCTTTAGCAAAAAGCTAGTGGGGAACCTTGAACTACCCTACTTATGACAAGGAGTTATTGCATTGGTTAGACTGGAGACTTGGAAACCTATCTTTGGCCAAAAGGTTATGATCCAATGACCATGAATCTTTGAATTACTTGAAGGGCAACACAAGCTATAAAAAAAGGCAAGTCATTGGGTGGATTTCATCAAAACTTTTCCCCTATGTCATCCACTACAAGAAAGGTAAAGGAATGTCGTTGCTGATGCACTTTCTAAAAGGTATGCTCTTATCTCTGCTCTTAGTTCTAGATCTTGGTTTTGGCACTTTAAAGGGAAATTGTATGCTATGATCAAGATTTTTGTGAGGGTACGTGATTTGAGAAGAGTGGTCATGGTTTAAAATTTTTTAAATATGAAGGATTTTGTTTAGGGAGAGTAAACTATGCTTCCAAATTGTTCTTTAAAAGTTATTAGTGAGGGATTTTGGAGGAGGTTTTAAAGGGACTTTTGGAATAGCTAAAACCTTAGGGGTATTGCAGGAACACTTTTTTTGGTCTACATGAAACGAGATGTTGAGAGGATTTGGAGCGATGTGTTCTGTAAGAAGCAAAATCTAGAGTCCAACCTTAAGAGCTTTATACCCCCACTTCCCATTTCCCCATGAGCTTGGGGAGTATTTTTATGGTTTTTTTGTGTTAGGATTACCAGGTCTAGACATGGTTAGATTCTATTTTTTTTTGTTGTGGATAGATTCTCTAAGTGGCACATTTCATTCCTTGTCACAAAACAAAAATTGCTTGCATATTGCTAATTTTTTTTTAGGGAAATTGGAGATTGCATGGTATGCTAGAACAATCGTTCGGATAGAGATGCTAAGTTCTTGAGCTACTTTTGGAAGACCCTTTTGGGCTAAGTTAGGAACTAAGTTATTGTTTTTACTTTGTCTCCACAACTGTTGGTCAAACTGAGGTAGTAAATCGAAAATTTTTTACTTTGTTGAGGGCTGTCATTAAAAAGAACTTAAAAGTTGGGAGGATTGTTTTCGCATGTTGAATTTGCCTAAATCGTATAATGATTTGCTACTAAGTTTACTCCTTTTGAAATTGTGTATGGTTTTTAAACCCTAACTCCTTTGGATTTTCACCTTTTCCTATTTTTAAGTTTTGTTAATCTAGTGCAAAAGAAAGGAATTTGTTAAAAAGACCATGAGAAGGCAAGGTAAACATTGAGGAAAACGGAGCAGTATGTGAAACAAGCCAAAAGGGGCGTCGACAAGCTGTCTTTTTAACCTGGAGACTGAGTTTGGATTCCATGCACAAAAGCGGTTTCCGTACAGCGTCGATCTAAATTACTTCCTAGGGGATGGACCATTTCAAAATTTTTGAGCGTTAATGATAATGCATACAAGATAGATTTACCGGTGGTATCAAATAAGGCTACATTTAATGTTACTGATTGAGTCCTTTTTAGAGGTGATGATTTGAGGACAAACCCTTTTCAAGAGGAGGGGGAAAGTGGATCCATGAAGGGGCCCAAAAGAAGATGGAATGTGGATCCCCTTAAAGTGCCCCCTGGGCCAATCACAAGAAATCGAGCGAAACGATTCAAGGAAGCACTTAACGGGTTGATAAAGGATGTCCACGAAGCCGGAAAGGATTGGAGCAATCATGAAGTTGGAAATGATTGGAACAACCATGGGAATGCCCTTGTTCTTGTACAAGTCAAAATGGATACGGGTTGAAGAGGGCGAAATCTTTACAAGGCACGGCCGTGTAGGAGTGTAGAGGTTACACAGAATCATATATGGTCGTATACATGGTTAAAGGCACGGCCGTGTATGGTGTCAAGAATTTCCTAGAAAGATACATGTCTAAAAGTACACGGCCATGTACAAGCTTTAGGCCGGCTTAAAGCCGCCGGCCTAAAGCCGCCGGCCTTCACTCATACGTCGCGGGCTTTACATCTCTTTTTTTGTTATTTTTACGCAACTTAATAAAGTTATGTCTTTTTGGGGCCCATTATTGTTACGAATTGTAAACCCCAAATATAAAGCTCCTAGGGTTTAGAATATAGAACATACAACTTTGAAGTTTGAAAACACTTTTGAGAGAATTCCTCTCTTGGTTCTTTAAAGAACTAATCTAGAACTTATCGGATTTTTATTCCGTGGCGTTCATCTCGACTTATCAATCGGTCTTTCATCCGATTGTGGCGTCTACATATTATCCCAAGGTTTCTTGTCTCGCTTATAGGCAACGGGTCGCGGTTTCCACTTGAGTGTGTTTGGCATCTTGGGTAGCAAATTCCGAAATTATTGGTATTGGGTTTCGTAAACACGTTGGCGTGGTTCGTATCAGTTTGGTATCAAAGCAAACCGATTTTGTATCATTGTGTATTCTAACAAGCATATTTTGTTGGGTTTTACAGGGTGATGGACAGACTCACTAAGACTCAGCTTGTAGATTATTCATGGACCAACCTAAACCGAAGATGAGCTAGATCGACAGATTCCATTGAAGGGCTGACTTATTGAAGATTATTTTTGTATTTTTAATTTATTTTTGAACCAGTTATTTTGTAAGCTTTTGGGACATTTTATTTGGTTGTAATTGTTGGATTTAGAACGGGGCCACACTTTAGTGGCATAGAAGTAATTTTTTGGTCATTTTAACCCCTAAGTGGAGTAAGTATAAAATACTTGCTTAAGTAGGGTTTTGTAGGAAAGTTGAGAGATAAAACAAATTGCTGCCACTTTTCGTGAGAAATTAGGGTTCACACCCCAAAATTTTTCATTAGACTCTTATCAATTCTTCAAGGATTGTAGCAAGTGGCAATTTAAAGGGATTTGTGAGTTATATCAAATTCTTTAGTTTAATTCCATTTCAAGCTAATGTTTCATATTTAGTTGTGATTTAGATTGGTGTCTTATTTTGTTCTTGATTATACATCATTTTAGGGTCATTTTCTATCCTTGGATTGCTTGCAATTTAGGGGAAATTAGATCCTAAATTGTAATGTCATTGTGAATTATTCAATTCTAGTGGAATTTGCTAATTTTGCATGGAAGTCTTTGTTTAAGGGATTCATGCCGTTTTAGTAGTCTTGATCATTGGATTTCCATTTGATCTTGTATTGTGTGCTTGATCCTATTGAGCACATCTTCATTTGGTACTAAGTTTATTTGATTTACAAAAGGGATTCATAAGGGATTTAGGGTTTAAGCCACTTGTAGAGTTGGTGTTAAAGTGAGTGGCGATGCGAATAGTGTATTTATGTATAGTGTAAGGTGTTGCACATTGTGATTAATTGTGGTATGAAACCATGGCAAGAAAAGAAGGTTGGAGTAGTGAAGTTTGAATTCAAAAACCAATATTAAAAGTGTGAAAGTAATTGAAAACTCATTACTTTAACACTTGTTAGTTAAATTTAATAACTTAACTACTTGGAAGTGATTGTTTATGCTTCATTTACTTGACTTTACTTGAAGTGGCAAGACTCATTTATCGACTTGGTTGCTTGCTTGAACCATGGAGTATAGGGTTATGTTTTTTTTGTTTTGGAATTAAACACAATCATGTCAAGTGAAATGTTTCTTTCAACTAATGTATTGTGCTAGATATTGACTACTTTTACTACTAAGGATGATGAGCAAAAGGAAAATTTGCTCCATACTTCTTTGGGAGGGTACAAGGTAACCTATGTGTCATTATAGTTGATGGTGGTAGTTTTTACAAATGTAGTAAACAACATCGTTAGTATCGAAATTGAAACTTGCCACTACCCCAGATCTTAAGCCTTTTTAAATTACACTGGTTAAATGATTAGGAGAGTCTTTATGTGACTCAAAGTGCTAGGGTACCTTTCAGTATAGGGGATAAGTATTGTGATGAGATTACATGTGATATTCTTCCTGTTTTGTACATCCCATATATTGCTTAGCAGGCCATGGTTATATGATAGGAGGGTTTACATGATAGCTTCAAGAATATATATGTATTCCAGAAAGAGGGTAAATGCATCATTCTAAATCCAATGTCACCATTAGAGGTCCAAAAGGTTCAGCAACAGATCCATTTGGCCATCAAAGATTCCTAAGGAAACATAACCCATATAAACTAACCTTTCAGAGGTTCTTGAGGATCCTAATTACATGGGGCTAACCTATAGAGGACAAAACTTGTCAACACAGACGTGCCAACCTTCAGAGGATCCTGAGGATTAGAGTCAAATGAGCCAACCACTAGAGGACCAAACTGTTTAGAGGTAGATGTGGTCTATCTTCAAAGGTTTCAGAGGTTCATGAGCAGTTAAGCAAACCATTAGAGGGCCACGAGGGTTAAAGATATATAGGTGAATCAGGAAAGGAGGCAACAATATCAGTGGAATGGGTTAAGATAGGAGAGGTTGATAAATCTATTTTAACTCTTATAATTGGAGATGATTAAATCAATTTTTGAGATAATTGGGTGTGAAAATATAAGATTATGATGCTTAATTGATTGATATTTCATGTTCAGGTGTGGAAGAGGATGATTTGATGAAAAGTATTTAAATTCAAGAAGAATTGGAGATAAAAGCAAGTAAAAAGGGAATGCTTTGAAGTTAAAGGAAGTCACACGGTTTTACAAAACAGCGTGTGAAGGAATCAGGAGACTACACGGTTCGGATACACGCCTGTGTATCCGACCGTGTATCAGCGTGGAAGAAGAGTTTTCAGGACAGACCAGTACACTGTTGGAATACACACCCGTGTAATCAACCGTGTATGAAGAACAAAGAAGACAGAGGAATACACGGCTATTACAAACGGTCGTGTGGGATATACACGCCCAGAGTTTCACTGATTTAGAGAGATACACGGTTTATCTACACGCCCGTGTAGTATGACCGTGTGGTCTATCGAGGAAAGATATCTTTAAATCTTTCGTCCATATTTGAAGGATATCTTCTACATGCCAGAGAGGAAGCTACCCTAGGTATAAATAGTCGTCTTTGAAGAGAGAGAAAGTGGGAGGAAGGCAAAAAACACATCCTGGAATTTGGAGAACAACAATGATGAGATCCGGGATGAGAGCCAAGCCGGAAGAAGAAATGTGGATCCTCTTGAAGTGCCGCCTGGACCGATCACAAGAAGTCGAGTGAAATTACTCAAGGAAGCACTTAACGGGTTGATAAAGGATGTCCATGAAGCCGAGAAGGATTGGGTCATTCATGAAGTTGGAACGGATTGGAACAACCGTGGGAAGACCCTTGCTCTTATACAAGTCACACGGACACGGGTTGAAGAGGGCGTGTACTTTCAAGGCACGACCGTGTAGGACTCTCAAGATTGCCTAGAATCATACACGGCTAGATACACGGTTAAAAGGCACGGCGTGTATGGAGTCAAGAAAATCCACAGAAAGATACACGGCTAAAGTACACGGGCGTGCATGTTGCAGAGTTGCACAGAAAGATACACGGTCAAAGTACACGGGCGTGTATGTTGCCAGAAGTTGCACAGACAAGTACACAGCCAATGTACACGGGCGTGTACACAGGCCGTATATCCCCTGTCGGCCAGCTTGTTCTGTTTCACGTTTTATGTCACTTAACTAAACTACGTCGTTTTCGACTTGTTTTTACACAAATTGTAACCCTAGTAATAAAGCTCCTAGGGTTTAGAACATTAGAGATTAGACATCATTGAACATTAAACACTTTTGAGAGGCACCTCTCTTGGTTCTTCAAGAACTTAATTCGAACTTATCGAATTGATTTCCGTGGCGTTCATCCCGACTTATCAATCGTTTTCCATCCCGATTGTGCGTCTTCACTTTTATACCAAGGTTCTTGTCTCGCTTATAGACAACGGGTTGCGGTTTTCCACTTTAGGTGTTTGGGCGTCTTAGGCAACGAATTTCCGAACGTATTGGTATTGGGTTTCGTCACGGGTTGGCGTGGTTCGTATCAAACAGCAGTCAAAGGAATTTTTGAGCTTTAATTTCTAGAAGGGTTCACACATGGATTTGATTATTTCGTTTTTTATTCCTTGAGAACCATGTGTTAGCTAATTATTTCATACCCGGATCTTACGAAAGTCTGATTACTATGTAACATTGGGTTTATTGCAAAATTAATGATGATTGAGCATCTCTGATTTCATCCATGTTGTTTATTATATATTGTTGATTTGATGTTTGGCCAGCATTAGATTACATTGATTTCTGATAAGTTGATTGGAAAATCTCTTGTTTGAATAGATCATACATTGGATGAAAAGGCTTGTATGCAATCTAGGGATAGAAAGCATAAGTTTTCCGTATTAGATTGGATATAATGTTTAATCTAATTGAGGGTTGTGGTATAGTCATGTAATTCTGATTATTGTTATTAAAAGAGGGATCTTTGTTAATACGGTTAGAATTAGGAGTTTAGTGATTTTGGAAGAAACATTGACTTAGTGTTAGATGCCCCGCGGATCAGAGATAATCAGTATTCATTAATTAGTTTTCTAAGGATTGAAGTTGCATAGTAATTAGATGAGTAGTAAGAGTAGGGTATGCGCTGGAACATTGGATTTGATAATTTAACATCATTGTTTGATATTCATTGATTTCAGTTCTATTAGATAATTTAAGTTTAATTTAGGTAATTTGGTTTAAATCATTCACTCGAAATTGTGCGGTTAGATAGTCGGTTTGAGGTTAGTATTAGTACTTGTAGATCCCTGAAGGGAACGATATTCGTGCTTAAACTCTATACTACTATAATCGATAAGTGCACTTGCCTAATTGATCGCAAGGAAGAGTCGGAGTAAAAAAGGATTTTAATTTGTATGATTGCGATTTCATTAACAAGTTTTTGGCGCCATTGCCGGGATCGGCGATATTAAGAACACTAACGCTGACTAATCTGACCATTCTTCTCTTATCATTTGTTATCCTTGGTTTTACTTTCTTATAAAGGGAACTATTAAATTGGTTTTCTTTGCAATTTATGACAAGGAGCTCTTCTTCTAAACTCCTTGAATTCGACCCAGAGATTGATCGAACAGTCAGAAGGAAATTAAAGAGTGCTGAACCTGCTGTGAGTGAAGAGGAATTGCTGCTGAGTGAGAGTGAGAATTCAGTATATAAGAACAGTCAATCAGTGAACAGCAGCGAATCTATATTGAAGCAATGGCGGACGAACAATAGGACCATTCGTGTATTGTGATGCCTGCAATAGAGGCCAACAACTTTGAAGTCAAGGCCTCTATAATGAATATGATCCACAATCAATGCCAATTTGATGGATTACCTGACGAGGACCCCATGCTCATATTCAGATGTTCCTAGACATCTGTGTTACCATTTAAACAGAATGAGGTGTCCGATGAGGCACTAAAGTTGCGTCTGTTTCCTTTCACTTTGAGAGGAAAAAAGCGAGGCAGTGGTTCGGTTCTTTGGACCGGGACTCCATCACGACTTGGACCCAGCTGGCGGAAACATTTTTGGACTATTACTTTCCGTCTTCTAAAACTGCCAGTTTGAGGAATGATATCACATCGTTCCTTCAGTTGGAAAATGAGCCACTCCATGAAGCTTGGTTGCAATTTAAGGACTTGCTTAGGCGGTGCCCACACAACCAAATGCCTAACTGGTTGCAAGCCTCAACTTTCTATAATGGGCTTGATTATCCGACGCGGCAAACCATCGATGCTGCTGCTGGTGGCACACTTGATGTAAAGACTCCTGAAGAACTTTAGAATTGTTTGAGAACATGGCCAAGAACAACCATCAATGGAGAAACGCCAGAGCAAGACCGAGAGTGGCAGGTGTTCATGAAGTGGAAATGATGACCACCATTGCGGCAAAGGTCGATGCTCTAGCTAGAAAGGTCGATGGGATGGCGATATCTGCACCACCCCTATATAATCCAACCGATTTCATGGCTCAAGGGACTACAGAGCAGATTAATTATGTAGGTAACCCTACAAGGCCTCAGAACAACCCTTACAGCAACACCTATAATCCGGGTTGGCGCAATCACCCCAATTTTTCATGGAGTAATCCATAATTCCCCTCGGGGCAATGCACCTGCACTGGGATTCCAAAGGCCTCCTCCACCACCTCTTCCAGAAAAGAAGTCCAATCTAGAGGACATGATCTCCAAGTTCATCCAAACAATCCGTGCAACGCCAACAATCCACAGATGCAGCTCTAAGGAATCATGAGGCGTCCATTCATAACTTGGAAACTCAGGTGGGTCAGATAGCAAAATTGCTTTAAGAAAGACCGCAAGGATCCTTGCCTGGAAACACCAAACCCAATCCTCGGGAACAGGTAAAGGCAGTGACTCTAAGGAGCGGTAACGAATTGCAATCTGACACTATTGGAGTGCAAGGGGTTACGCTTGAAAAAGGGTTGAGAAGAAAGAAGAAGGGGGTGCTGAGAAGGAACACGGGGCTGAGGAGATCAAAGAGAAAGAGTGTGTTCAAGGAAAGTTAAAGCATCCACTGTTCAGCCATACAAGCCTCCAATTCCATATCTGGGACGTCTGAAAAAGGATAAGGATCAAGAGCACTTCGGTAAGTTTCTAAACTTGTTTAAACAATTACATATCAACATACCGTTTGTGGAAGCTCTTGCGCAGATGCCCAGGTACGCGAAATTCCTAAAGGATTTGCTCTCGAATAAGAAATGGTTAGGATATCTCTACTACAGTTGTTGGAGCTGAGCGTTCGACGATTTTGCAAAACAAGTTGCCCAAGAAGCTCAAGGATCCGGGTAGTTTCACTATTCCATGCTTAATAGGTGAACTACCGATGGAGAGAGCTTTGGCGGATCTCGGGGCGAGCATAAACCTAATGCCATACTCATTGTTCAAGCAACTGAACTTGGGAGAGCCAAAGCAAACGAGGATGAGCCTGCAACTGGCAGATCGCTCGATCAAGTTCCCTAGAGGAATCATTGAGGACGTCCTGGTTAAGGTAGAAAACTTTATCTTCCCTGTTGATTTTGTAATCCTTGATATGAATGCAGATGTGGAGGTCCCGCTAATCTTAGGACGACCATTTTTTGGCCACTGCAAGAGCTATGATTGATGTGGCGGATGGAAGATTAGTTTTGAGAGTGGGGGAGGATGAACTAGTGGTGATAATCCCAGCAGCACTAAAACAAACCTTGAACGTCGACGATACATGTTATGCTATAGATTGTGTTGACAGGTCGGTAATGAGTGTTATGTAAGAGTTGATGTGTAGAGATCCTCTTTAATTGAGTTTGATAGCGGATGATGATGAAGTGAGTGAAAATGTGGAGATTCAAAATGTGAAAGCTCATCTGAGAGCTTATGAGGAACTAGTTTGTAGAAAGGGGTTTGAGAAGATTGGGGTCAGTGAGGAAGGAAGATTGAAACCGTCGGTTGAGGAACCCCCAGAACTTGAGTTGAAGCAACTCCCTGAGTACCTTGAATATGCCTTTTTGGAGGCCGATTCTAAACTCCCTGTCATTATTTCAGCTGGTCTGATAAGGGAGCAAAGGGATAGCTTACTAAGGGTCTTGAAGGAGCACAAGAGTGCTCTTGCTTGGAAGATATCTGATATAAAGGGTATTAGTCCTTCGTTTTGCACCCATAAGATCCTGTTGGAGGAGGATTTCAAACCTGTGGTGCAACCTCAAAGAAGGTTAAACCCTAACATGAAAGAAGTGGTCAAGAAGGAGGTGATTAAGCTCTTAGATGCAGGGTTAATCTACCCTATTTCCGACAGTTCTTGGGTAAGCCCTGTACAAGTGGTACCCAAGAGAGGGGGAATGACTGTGGTCCCCAATGAAAGGAACGAATTGATACCCATGAGAACTGTTACGGGATGGCGAGTGTGCATTGATTATAGACGGCTGAATGAGGCAACTCGCAAGGATCACTTCCCCCTCCCTTTTGTGGATCAAATGCTAGAGCGGTTAGCAGGATATCTATACTACTGTTTTTTAGACGGTATGTCGGGATATTTTCAGATCCAAATCGCTCCTGAGGACCAAGAAAAGACTACCTTTACCTGTCCCTACGGTACTTTCGCATATAGGCGCATGCCTTTTGGGTTATGCAACGCATCGGCTACGTTTCAGCGGTGTATGCTAGCCATCTTTGAGGATTTGGTAGAGGACATTATGGAAGTCTTTATGGACGATTTCTCCATCTTTGGTGATTCCTTTGATTCTTGTCTCAATAATTTGGAGAGAGTGTTGATTCGATGTGAAGAGATAAATCTAGTTTTGAATTGGGAGAAATGTCACTTCATGGTGAATGAGGGTATTGTTCTAGGCCATAAAATTTCTCATAGAGGAATCGAAGTGGATAGTGCTAAGGTGGACATAATTGCAAAACTTCCACCACCTTCTTTAGTAAGAGCCATTCGGAGTTTCCTTAGGCATGCTGGCTTTTATAGAAGGTTCATTAAGGACTTCTCTAAAATAGCCCGTCCGTTGACACGGTTATTAGAAAAGGACATACCTTATGAATTCACCAATGAATGCCTTCAAGCGTTCAATAAGCTTAAGGAATTGTTGACCAAAGCACCTATCATGGTGGCTCCTGATTGGGATCTTCCTTTCGAGTTAATGTGTGATGCAAGTGATTTTGCTGTTGGAGCGGTTTTGGGACAAAGGAGGGATAAGCACTTTCAGCCTATTTATTATGCTAGTAAGACCCTCACAGGTGCTCAAGAGAACTACACCACGATCGAAAAGGAACTTCTTGCTGTAATTTTTGCTTTTGACAAGTTTCGGTCTTATTTAATTTTGTCTAAGGTAATTGTTTACACTGACCATTCAGCTCTCAGGTTTTTATTATCTAAGACAGATGCCAAACCGCGACTCATTCAGTGGATATTGCTTGTCCAAGAATTCGATTTGGAGATTCGAGATAAAAATGGGAGCAGAGAATCTAGCTGCGGATCATCTTTCTCGATTGGAGAACCCGCATTTGGAGAAATTGGATGAAGATGAGATTGATGATGCTTTTCCAGAGGAAGGACTTTATCAGATTAACGGGGTAAGTGACACTTCCGATCCTTGGTTTGCTGATTTTGCTAACTATCTTGTTTGCAAAGTACTCCCTAGTGACAAAACGCCTCAGCAAAAGAAGCGGTTCTTTGCTGAGTTAAAGCACTATTTTTGGGAGGAACCGTTCTTGTTTCATGTTTGTGCAGATCAAGTGATTAGACGATGTGTAACCGAGCAAGAAGGGCAAGAGATTTTGAAGCACTGTCACACCGGGCCAACTGGCGGTCATTATAGTGTGAATCGGACAACCCACAAGGTTTTAGAATCCGGATTTTATTGGCCAAGTATATTCAAAGACTCCTTCAGTTTTGTGAAGACATGTGACAGGTGCCAACGTGTGGGTAGTATATCAAAACGTGATGAGATGCCCCAGAACTTCATTTTGGAGTGTGAGATCTTCGACGTGTGGGGGATCGATTTCGTGGGCCCTTTCCCAAATTCTTTCGGGAATAAGTATATACTCGTGGCAGTGGATTATGTGTCCAAATGGGTAGAAGCCCAAGCTTTGTCCACCAATGATGCCAGAGTAGTGGTGAAATTCTTAAAGAAACTTTTTTCTAGGTTTGGAGCACCACGGGCTTTAATTAGCGATAGGGGAACACATTTCTGTAATGTGCAATTGGAGAAAGTGCTGAAGCGGTATGGAGTCACCCATAGATTAGCAACCCCCTATCATCTTCAGACGAGTGGTCAAGTGGAAGTTTCAAACCGTGAACTCAAAAGAATTCAAGAAAAGACAGTGGAGCACCACTGAAGGGACTGGTCGGAAAAACTAGACGATGCATTGTGGGCCTACAGGACTGCATTAAAAACTCCTTTGGGTACCACTCCATATCGACTAGTGTTTAGGAAAGCTTGCCACCTGCCAGTGGAGTTAGAACATCGAGCCTTTTGGGCTATGCGTACTCTCAACATGGATCTAGAGGCTGCTGGAAAAAAGAGGAAGTTTCAGTTGAACGAACTCGATGAATGGCGCGCGATGGCCTATGATAACATGTGCATTTATAAAGAGAAGGTGAAGAGGTATCACGACCAGCGGATTCATCATCCGAAACAATTCCGTGAGGGAGATCACGTTCTCTTGTTCAACTCGCGGTTGAAACTTTTTCCGGGCAAGTTGAGATCGAGATGGTCTGGACCATTCAAAGTACACAAAGTCTTTCCCCATGGAGCTGTGGAATTGGAACACCCGGATGGGCACACTTGTAAGGCAAATGGATAGCGCCTGAAGCTATATTTTGGGACTCAAGGGGAGAAAGAGGGCCGAGAGGAGTTTAGACTCCACCCTCTGGTGACTTAATCAAAAGGAGCTTCATTTTGTCGAGCAAATGACGTTAAACAAAAGCGCTTGATGGGAGGCAACCCATGCAATTAGGTAAGTTTCATTTTTGTTTTAAGTTATCACCATTTTTTTTTTCTTTTTCCAAGGTTTTGCAGAGGAGTATTTATGAAGAAGCTTTTTGAGGAGATGGACTTCAAGAAATAATCAAGAGAAGGAAAATTTTAACCTTCAGGAGACACATGGATGACATACACGGGCGTGTATCACGCCCGTGTAGAGAGAAAGGTAAACCACAGAGTAATACACGGTCAAGTCACATGGGCGTGTGACTGACCGTGTATATAAGGAAATTTTGAACAAGGAAGACACGGCTAAGGGAAACGGCCGTTTATCAAATCCGTGTATGGGGAGCAAGCCACAGAGGAACACACGGTCAGGACACACGGGCGTGTGTCCGACCGTGTATGAGAGGTAAGTTTTCTAACTAGAAGTCAGAGGGGTACACGGTTGTATAACACGGCCGTGTGTTATACCCGTGCTTTCGCAAAAAAAAAAAAAAAAAAAAAAAAAGAGAGCTTAGGCCTATACATGGGCGCATTACACGCCCGTGTATGGGGACCGTGAGTGTTCGGGTATTTATACCCTTTTTGATAACCGTACCCCTCATTTTCAGTACACTCTCATCTACATATTTTTTTTTCTCTCTATACATCATTCACTTTCCATTCCCTTGTTGGTTTCCCTCTCACATTGCTTTGACAAGGTAAGATCTCTCTCATTCTTCTTCCTTTCTCTTGCTTCCCTCTCTATTTTCTCACTCAAGGTCAGATTTCCATGTGAATGTGGCGTGTTATGACATGTGGAGGATAATGAAACCTTAGGGCTTTTGTTTATCTGAGTATAGATGATGTTTTTCATGCGATTTATGAAGTTTTTTCCATTCTCCATTGCTCGATCTTTGTTTGGATTATAAAATCTAGGGTTTCGAACTGTTCATGCGTGATCCTTTGTGATTGGGACGTATTTTGGATTGCATGCTGAAGGGATTTTTGCTTTAAGCACCATTAGTGCATGTGATTGATGATTCTCTCGTAATTTCTTGCAATACATGGCCGTTTATGAGTTGTTTTTCAAATTTTGGCGGGGATTTTCTTATATACACGGCTACAATACACTCCCGTGCCCAAGAACCGTGTATGATGCTATGAACCTTAATTTTGATGGTTTTGCGTGCTTCCGTGATGCTAATGGTGGAGTTCCTTGTTTACGATGTGATTATTTGATGTATTACCTACGGGCTTTGTTTGTTTTAGACTCTTTTATTCTTGGTATGATCAAGTTCTGCTTATTTCCCTTTTCAGATGCTACGCGTCAAGACTGTTGCTCAAAAGAAGAAAAGAAGCCGATCCGAAACGGGTAGTTCAAGCTAATCTGGAGCTCTTCGATACCCTGTAAATATTCGAAAGAAGGATAAAGAACTTTTTACCCTATATAAGTCGAAAAAGGTCATCAAACCGAATGTGGTGTTGGACTGGGACGTTTTGAGAAGATTTGGGTTGGTCCAATAATTTGAGAGGCTCTTAGCTGACCGAGCCTGGTTTCACCTGTTCATGATTGAAGAAGACTTATACGAGGAGTTCATTCTTACTTTCTTAGCCACCTTCAAGATCTCAGGTACAATGAATGCTGGTGTAAGAAACGAAGTTGAGTTTCTGGCCCAGGGTGAGTACCATAAGATGTCCATGACTGAGTTCATAGAGGCTATGGGCATCTATGATGAGGCTTTTCTTCAAACCCCTGAGTTTCACGCCCTTCCGGTTTCGTGGGGCTCAGCGAGTTCTATCTCTTTATGGACTTAGTATGGTATTAGTGCCTACAGTGCCTCTCACACCAAGGCCTCTCAACTGAAAAATAGAGTACATCATATCCTACATTACATTATGGCTCGCTCTACCACTGGTAGGATCGATTCAGAGGGCGTTGTTAACGCTAGAGACTTATTTCAGTTGTGGGCCATGCATACTGGAACCCGCGTCAATGTGGGTGTTTTTGCCTTCAACGCCAGGTAGAGAAAGGACCGAAAGGGGTTTTCCTAGGTGCTCTAATTATTAGAATTTTGAAAAATCTGGGTCTATTCCCACATCGAGCACCTAATGATTTCATTGGGCGATCACTGAAGCTTAAGGCTAGGATATTAAGCGATTGGAATTTCCAACCAATTGACGTTGGCGCTGAAGAGGAGATAGGGGAAGAGGAAGAAGAGGAACCACAATTGGAGGCTGAACCGTCCGTCAATGTGCAGATGCTAGAGTTGGTTTCTCAGCTATCGCATGATGTGGGAGAAATAAAGAAAAACCAGAAAATGATGAAGCAGAAGATCACTAAGGTGGAAAAACGGCAGAAGAGACTGAAGAAGTTTTTAATCGATTGCTTCACCAAGCTTGGTGAGAAGTTAGACATTCAGTTCTCTTCCTGTGCCAGCTCAAGCGAAGAAGACGTGATCCCTCCCGAACCGATCAGCCGATAGAGGCATACTGAGGGGGGATCGTCTTCTACTCTACCTGCTCCATCAGAGGAAAGCCCCCACAAACCAGGCAAGGAGCGAATGGTTGCTGAGGAAAACTCTGACGATGAAGACTATATGTCTGAGATGGATGATGACTGATTTTTCCTAACTATTTGCTAACTTGTCTGTATAACCCTGAATTGTTTCTGTTGACTATTTGCTGTGACTTTGATTATCTGTGATAAACTTGGATGATATTGACTTGTGCTTATTTGTTTTGGTGATAATCATTTCTTTTAGTTTCTCTTTTAGCGTGTTTTGTTTTTAGGATTTTATCTATACCCATTTAGACTTTCGCTGGTGCTGATTGAATGTTGAAAGCTGATGATCTCAGAAGGATGATTCGAGGATTTTGCACTTGAATGGAGTTTCCCCTGTGAATGACTTGCCACTTATAGATTTCAAGGGAGTTTCAGTTTTCTTTCTCCTTTTATTTTCCTTGTTTCTATTTTCTTTCCTTAGTGTACTTTGTGGGCAGACATTGGGGACAATGTCTGATTTTAAGTGTGGGAAAGGGAATAGAAAGAATAGAAAGATATCACAAGAGCAATGAACTTATGGACTTTTAAATGCTCAATTTCCCTTGTTTAAGTAACATTTGGAAGATTAATGATGATGAGAAATAGTTGCTCAGGAAACATGAAATTGCACTTGTATAGGTAGCTATTTCATGGGAAATTTTTCGAATTTTGCATTATTCTCTTATTTTGTATTCTCTTTACCTTTTTAGAGTTATAGTATGGTATCCATGTGAGGGAGACTTACTTGTTATTTAGGCTTTCATTTCAGATTTAGGATTTGATTTTGCGATCTTGAATGAAGGAACAAGTGATACTTATAGCTTGGTGACTTTCCCCTACAAAAATAATGGAATAGAACACAAATTGGGAGAATTTGATGATAAAAAAAAAAAAAAAAAAACTGATGAACAATAACAAATAGTTCAGAAGTGGATCTCATTGACTCGAGTAATTATGTCCGAGGGGTGCTCTTTCGGGGGAATAACATCTATTGACTTGGGTGATGAACACGGGATCATTGGCTAAAAGCTCGCTACAAGGGTTATGAGTAAAATCCGAGAAAACTGAACTAAATGAGGCTTTAAATTAGAATATTTGGATTTGAGTGGTAGAGGTTCGAAGGGGTATCTTAAAACCTAGTAGCCTAAGATCGTCTGATCTGGGACTTACTGGCTAAGGAAACCGCTCTTATTCACTAAAAGAAAGGAATTGATTAGTTAATTCAACCCGAACAAGTAAATCCAAGGGACGCCCTCTATGCTTGAGGGGATAACGTCTGTTAACTTGGGTGATGAGCCCGGGATTATCGATTAAAAGTTCGTTACATGGGTTAATTGACTAAGAAAAAGTACTAAAAGGTTGAACTCCCAATCCAAAAAGGGGAAAAAGATCTAGGAAATAAGTGGATGTATATGCCTGAGTTCTATGATTGTAAGTCTGATCTTAACTTTGAGATTTTTTGTTAAATGATAAAGGGTAAAAGTTTCACTTACTTGGATTAATACTGGAAATCTACTATTGGTATTTTGAATACAAGTGCTTAATAAGATTAAGTGATAAGAAAGGCGAATTGTGGATGTTGAACGCATCGCAATCATACAAATTAAAATCCTTTTTACTCCGACTCTTCCTTGCGATCAATTAGGCAAGTGCACCTATCGATTACAGTAGTATAGAGTTAAGCACGGATATCGTCTCCTCAAGGACCAGCAAGTACTAATACTAACTCTAAACCAACTATCTAACCGCACAAATTCGAGAGGTTTTAGATTAAATTAGGAATACTTAACAAAACCTATAGCAATTAAAATTAACACTATAACTAAATTATTAATCTGATAACTAAGAAAATACCCTACCCTTATTACTCCTCTAATTGTCATGTAACTTTGCCCTTTCAATAAACTAGTTAACAAGCAATGGTTATCTCTAAACCGCGGAGTATCTAACACTAAGCTAATGTTCTTCCCAGAATCACTAGCTCCTAACCCTAATCGCTTTGATAAAGATCCCTCTTCTATCAAAATCAATTAGAATTGCATTAACACTCTTGAACCCTCAATTAGATCAAATTATCTAATTTAACCTAATACGGAAAATTCACGTTCTCTATCCCTAGATTACATACGAATTCCTTTATTCATGTAAGATCTATTCAAACAAGAGATTTCCCAATCATCTTATAAGAAATCAATGCAAACCCAATGTTGGCCATACATCAAATTAGCAACACTACATGAACAACATGAATAAATTCAGAGAATTCCAATACTCATTAACTATGCAATCAATCCCATATTACATAACAATTAGAATTCATAAGGTTCGGGAATGAAACAACTAGCCACTAAGGATTTTCAAGATATAACTCAATGAAAATAGAAGGAAAAAGAAAGAGAAAACTCCTGTGCATGAGCCCTTCGGCCTCCTCGGCCTTTCGGCCTCTTGGCCTTCTCTTTTGCGCTCTCCTCTTTTTTCTCTCCTTTTCTCCTCCTCCAAAAAACTCCTTCTCTCTCTTCAAAGATGACTATTTATACCTAGGGTAGCTTCCTCTCTGGCATGTAGAAGATATCCTCCAAAATTGGACGAAAGATTTAAAATCGATTTGAAGATATCCTTCCTTCGATAGATACACGGTCCTACTACACGGGCGTGTATACAAACCGTGTATCTCTCTAACTAAGTGAACTCTGGGCATGTATATCCCACACGGCCGTTTGTAATAGCCGTGTATGCCTCTGGCTTCTTTGTTCTTCATACACGGTTTACTACACGGGTGTGTAACTCAACCGTGTGTCCTCCTCAATATGTTCCTATGCACGGTTGGTTTACACGGGTGTGTATTCCAACCGTGTATTGATCTGTCCTAAAACTCTTCCACGCTGATACACGGTCGTATACACAGGCGTGTATACTAACCGTGTAGTCACCTGATTCCTTCACACGGCCGTGTATATCTGCTGTTCCATCCAAAAAGTATTTTTCTTCATGTATTCCTCTCTGATTTCAATCCAAATCAATATCTTTTCTCAAAATAGTGGTCCTCATCCCTGAAACTGAAACATTTCTATTTTAAGTATCAAAATTCTTCAAGATAACATCAAATTATTACACAAACAAATAGAATTCATCTAAAATACAAGTGTTAATTTATACTTATCAATGGAAAATGGTGGCTATTGATGGGTGTCGAATCCAACAAAAATAAAACCTACTCTTAGACAATTATATGATTTGCATATAGTGGTGAGTAGGGTCGAATCTACAGAGATTGGTTAAATTTATTTCTATCCAAGGAGAATAAAAAGGAAAAGGAAAATGGGGGGTTTGGTTTGTGAATCGAATAAAGTTAAAACAAGATAAGAAAATTGAATATTGATAAAAGCCTAGCCAAAGGAATCAAGATAGTTTAATTCAAGGAATTGATCATCGATGCAAATGTTCTCTATTCTTGTTCCTAGATAAACTGGTTATGGTTATTAACAAGCTCTAACAACCTATCTCTCCGTACTTCCTCGATAACCAAGAGAAGCTCTTTGATTATTTCTCTTATCGATTAGACAATCCTAGACAAGCGCTTAGGATTTAATCTACCAATAGCATTAAAATCTAGAGAGACCACCAATTCATGCCAGTAGATTATAAGATAACCTATTTAAACATGATCACACACCTCCATAACATGAATTCGATCATCTCTTTTATAACCAAACATGTTATTGCGTCACTAAGACTAAAACAATCAAACAATTACGGATTTGACGTGCTAGTTGACAATATATTAACTTGCTAATTGAGTAGAACAGCTCTATTCATACCAATCAACAAAGATAATAATGACAAAACGATCAAAAGATATATGAATACCCGAAAGCAAAGAATAGAATAAATACAAGTCAATTAGACCTCACAATTCGTGGAGAATTAAACATCTATGACCCTTTGGCTAGAAAAGTAGCTTAGCTACTCATGTTCATCAATAAAACGAAAATAAAAAGTAGAGACATGATGAACCCGGTTGCCTGCTCTGCCTCCAAGATGATCCAAAGTTCTTCAAGATCCAAAGATTCAAAAGTTCCCCTCACCCTCTAGGGTTGGTTCTATTTATATTGTTAGAGGGATGGCATGTGATCTTTTGCTAGCAAGATACGAAAATATCTTTCCTTTTCCAAGTAGATTTCGAAAAGTGAATCTTCGTCTGCCTGGCAAGCCCTACCACACGGCCGTGGGTAAAGCCGTGCCTTCCTCTGTGCATAATTCACGTATCATCTTCCGTATCCAGTGTGTAGCACGGCTCCACCCACGGCTAGATTTTCAACCGTGCCTTCCTCTGTGCATGATCTACAAGTCTTCATCCTTGTCCAGTGTGTACCACAGTTTACACCACGGCTAGATCCTAGGCCATGTCATCCTCTGTGCATAATCAACAAGTCTTCTCCTTGGCACGTCTAGCTTCCACCACGGCTCCAAGCACGGTTTCTCCCACGGCTTCCACCACGGCCGTGCCCTAAGCCGTGTCTCTCTCTGTTGAAAGTCCTCATTTCCGCCTTCTTGTCCAGTGTGTAACACGGTTTGCGCCATGGCCGTGCCTCAAACCGTGCTTCTGATACACGACCGTGTACTTCAACCGTGTATCTTCCTGTTGAGTCAAAACCAAGTACACGGCCGTGTACTTCAATTACACGCCCATGTACTTCCCTCCAACGGTGTAAATCCTTGTCTTTGAACCAAGTTGTAGATGACTTCTCTAATTTACTTGAATTAGCATCCTTGACTCCATTTAACCTAATTTATCACCATAATAGAATTAAGTACCATTTCCTTATTATTTCTATAAAATCAATAATGAATTAGCACAATTTATACTATAAAGATTAAGTATAAAATGGCTCTATCAAATTCCCCCACACTTAAACTCTTGCTTGTCCTCAAGCAATTGCATCAAATCAATTGAGAAATCTATCATAGATTATACAAACTTTCTTTTCATCATTCCAAGCATCTATTCATTTGTAATTCATGACTTGTAGTTTTAATGCCTACTACTTCAACCAAACTAGTTTCCTGTGATCAAATTACCATGGACAAAATTTAAAAGCTAATCTAAACAAAACAAACTTTAATCCTCATGTTTAGCAAAAGAATTTTTATTCCAAAAGTAAATACTTAATCCACTAAGGAAAAACACCCAATTAAACTTCATTGGATATTATCAAGCATATAATCCTTGCAGTATAAAGTAAAAGCATATGGTATAAGCTCTTTACTAGATATTCTCCCTTTTATACATCTTTTTTTTATTCAATGAATGTTCACATTCATGTTCTTTTGATTTATTCAAGCATCTATTTTGACATGGTTTTTGCCCGCTTCTTTTCATGAACTTTTGCCTTTTTCGCCCTTATCGTTATAATGAGTTCATTGAGTCGGCAACATCCCGAGCTCATCACTCAAGTGACCGGGTTTTGAGATACCCCTACGGACTCTTCCTCACTCTAACATTCAAGTTTGAATACTCTTAACTCAATTAGTTGAATCATTGGAGTAATGGCTATGCTTGATTCTTTTTTTTTTTTTTTCACTAAGTGTTATGATTGCTTTACAAACAACTTCAAAGAGTATACAGTAGCTAATATAACCTAGAAGTAAACTTGTTTATTTTTCACTTAGGTACTCGACTTACTCTTAGACTTCCAATTCTAAAGCTAAATACAAGGTAAATTTGTTTCTTAAAGATTTCACTACTTAATTTTAACCATGTATTCTAATCACAGCAGTAGGTGAGTAAAACATTTGAACAAGTCAATTTCACATTTTGTAGATGCTTATTACAACATTTAGTATAATCTCTAGATTTCATGATAATTTTGAAAACATTTGGCTCAAAATTGCTTAAGGAGAAACATTCAGAGTATAAGTTAGTTCTCTATTCTTTATATTTTATTATCCTCTCCCCCACACTTAGCTTGAACAGTGTCCTCACTGTTCCTAATTTAGCACAATTGAAAAGGAATTAACAACTCAAGGAACATTAGAGAATAAGAGAAAGGAAATACTGGTACTTCCTTGGTATTGGAGTTTTCCCCTTAAGCTCTGGAAAGTGTCATCTGATTATGTGTATCCTTGCTGCAGCTGATCCAAAGAGTTCAAAACTACACTAAAATCAAAACAAACTAAACTAAAACAAAACAAAACTAAAGCAAAACAAAACAAAAAGATTTTTTTTTTTTTTTTGACATAGGTTGCCTCCCATGAAGCGCCTTTCTTTAACGTCTTTGGCTAGACGTTCCTGGCTAGATGTTCGGATAAGGATTTTGATTCCAGCTTGGGTGCCTGTGGTGATGGGTCAATAACATCCGCAACAAAAACAGTGGAGATATCACTAGGAAGTTTCATGGCATCATAAATGTTAAATTTAATCACTTCACCATCAAATTCCATAGTGAGGGTGCCATCATTTACATCAATTTTCGTTTTAGAAGTCTTAAGGAATGGTCGCCCTAATAATATTAGTGATGAAGTATGAGAATCACTATCTTCCATGTTAAGCACATAAAAATCAGCAGGAAAAACCAACCCATTGACTTGAACTAAAACATCCTCTAAAACTCCCTCAGGATAAACATTGGACCTGTCAGCAAGTTGAACAATGACACCCGTTTCCTTCAAGGGACCAACATTTAAACATTGATAAACAGACAAAGGCATGACATTGATAGAAGCTCCTAAATCACACATGGCTTTAGCGATTCCAAGATTACCTATTTTGCAAGGAATAGTAAACATACCTGGATCCTTGCATTTAGGAGGAAGCTTCTTCTGAATAATAGCTGAAACATTTTCACTCACACTAATCTTTTCATTGCCTTTCAGCTTCCTTTTGTTAGTGCATAAGTCTTTCAGAAATCTAGCATAGCGCGGTATTTGCTTAATTGCATCAAGCAGAGGAATATTTACCTCGACTTTGCGAAAAGTTTCCAGAATCTCTTTTTCTTCCGCTTCATTCTTGGATTTCGCCAGTCTGGAGGGGAAAGGAGGTGGTATCGATGTGACCTTTGATGGCTCAACTAGAGACTTGCTAATCTGGTTGCCCTGCTGGCTCGGAGTCGAAATCTCTTTCTTGGTCTCCTTCTCAAGAGTAGATGGGTGTCCTTTCTTATTTGATCCCTGCAATGCTGCTCCACTCCTCAAGGTAATTGCATTAACGCTTTGTTTCGGATTTGTGATAGTCTGAGAAGGTAACTTACCTTGAGTTTCTAACCTATTCACAGCAGAAGCAAGTTGACTTACCTGATTTTCCAAGTTGCGGATGCTCTGCTTTGTCTCATCCTGAAATTGTTTTGTATTAACGGCAAGTGATTTAACAATTTCCTCAAGGGACATACCTGAAGTGGAAGGAGCCTGTGATACTTGGTGTGATGGCTTAAGCTGGAATTGTTGGAAACTTTATGGGTTATTGCCATATCGGAAGTTAGGATGATCCCTCCATCTAGGATTGTAAGTATTTGAATAGGGATCATACTTCCTCTGCGGTTGTCCTGGAAATCCGCCTACAGCATTGGCGTGTTCATGATTGTCATCTTGCAATGTAGGGCACATGTCGGTCGAATGATTAGGAGCACACAAATTCCACAAGCCTTCACCTGCTGTGTTTTTCCAAGAGCTAGCTGCTGCATAAGGGAGGTTAGATCAGAAATTTGATGTTCAAGGTTAGACACACTTACCTCATTTACCTTCCTTGAAGATGTATCATGCCTATACCCAAATTGTTGCGAATTGGCAGCCATAATGGAGATCAATTCCCTAGCTTGACTAGGGGTTTTGTTTACTATGGCGCCTCCACTTGCAGCATCCATCATCTTCCTCTCCATCGGAAGTAGGCCTTCGTAAAAATATTGGATGAGGAGTTATTCAGATATCCCATGTTGTGGGCAGCTTACACACAGTTGCTTGAACCTCTCCCAATACTCATGAAGAGTCTCGGTGTCCCTCTGTTTTATACCACAAATTTCTCTTCTTATACCAGCGGCTCTGGATGCGGGGAAGAATTTATCCAAGAAGAGTCTCACCATATCTGTCTAAGTGGTGATAGAACCTGGAGGCAAATAAAACAACAAATCTTTAGCTTTAGTACTTAAAGAAAACGGAAAAGCACGTAGCTTGATTTGTTCGTCGGTTATTCCTTGCGGCCTCATACTAGAACACACTATATGAAACTCTTTCAAATGCTTGTAAGGATCTTCATTCTCAAGACCATGAAAAGTAGGTAGCAGATGTATCAACCCAGATTTTAACTCGAATTCCACGGCTAGTTCGGGGTAGTGAATACAAAGTGGTTGTTGATTCACATCCGGCGCAGCCAACTCCCTTAAGGTTCTCTCGGGATTTGCCATATCGTCTTCTTTTTCTGAATCAAGGGATGAATCAGACAAGTCTGATACTAAGTTCAGTCTGGGGGATGATCTAGCTTCTTATCGCAGCCTCTTTAGAGTCTTCTCAATCTCCAGATTATAAGTTAGTTCACCTGTCTGAGAAGAACGAGTCATACAAGAATAGAAATAAATTTGACACCAATCCCCGGCAACGGCGCTAAAATTTGATGGGTGTCGAATCCAACAAAAATAAAACCTACTCTTAGACAATTATATGATTTGCATATAGTGGTGAGTAGGGTCGAATCCACAGAGATTGGTTAAATTTATTTCTATCCAAAGAGAATAAAAAGGAAAAGGAAAAGGGGGGGTTTGGTTTGTGAATCGAATAAAGTTAAAACAAGATAAGAAAATTGAATATTGATAAAAGCCTAGCCAAAGGAATCAAGATAGTTTAATTCAAGGAATTGATCATCGATGCAAATGTTCTCTATTCTTGTTCCTTGATAAACTGGTTATGGTTATTAACAAGCTCTAACAACCTATCTCTTCGTACTTCCTCGATAACCAAGAGAAGCTCTTTGATTATTTCTCTTATCGATTAAACAATCCTAGACAAGCGCTTAGGATTTAATCTACCAATAGCATTAAAATCTAGAGAGACCACCAATTCATGCCAGTAGGTTATAAGATAACCTATTTAAACATGATCACACACCTCCATAACATGAATTCGATCATCTCTTTTATAACCAAACATGTTATTGCGTCACTAAGACTAGAACAATCAAACAATTACGGATTTGACGTGCTAGTTGACAATATATTAACTTGCTAATTGAGTAGAACAGCTCTATTCATACCAATCAACAAAGATAATAATGACAAAACGATCAGAAGATATATGAATACCCGAAAGCAAAGAATAGAATAAATACATGTCAATTAGACCTCACAATTCGTGGAGAATTAAACATCTATGACCCTTTGGCTAGAAAAGTAGCTTAGCTACTCATGTTCATCAATAAAACGAAAATAAAAAGTAGAGACATGATGAACCCGGTTGCCTGCTCTACCTCTAAGATGATCCAAAGTTCTTCAAGATCTAAAGATTCAAAAGTTCCCCTCACCCTCTAGGGTTGGTTCTATTTATATTGTTAGAGGGATGGCATGTGATCTTTTGCTAGCAAGATACGAAAATATCTTTCCTTTTCCAAGCAGATTTCGAGAAGTGAATCTTCGTCTGCCTGGCAAGCCCTACCACACGGTCGTGGGTCAAGCCGTACCTTCCTCTGTGCATAATTCACGTATCATCTTCCGTGTCCAGTGTGTAGTACGGCTCCACCCACGGCTAGATTTTCAACCGTGCCTTCCTCTGTGCATGATCTACAAGTCTTCATCCTTGTCCAGTGTGTACCACGGTTTACACCACGGCTAGATCCTAGGACGTGTCATCCTCTGTGCATAATCAACAAGTCTTCTCCTTGGCATGTCTAGCTTCCACCACGGCTCCAAGCACAGTTTCTCCCACGGCTTCCACCACGGCCTTGCCCTAAGCCGTGTCTCTCTCTGTTGAAAGTCCTCATTTCCGCCTTCTTGTCCAGTGTGTAACACGGTTTGCGCCATGGCCGTGCCTCAAACCTGCTTCTGATACACGGCCGTGTACTTCAATCGTGTATCTTCCTGTTGATTCAAAACCAAGTACACGGCCGTGTACTTCAATTACACACCCATGTACTTCCCTCCGGCGGTGTAAATCCTTGTCTTTGAACCAAGTTGTAGATGACTTCTCTAATTTACTTGAATTAGCATCCTTGACTCCATTTAACCTGATTTATCACCATAATCGAATTAAGTACCATTTCCTTATGATTTCTATAAAATCAATAATGAATTAGCACAATTTATACTATAAAGATTAAGTATAAAATGGCTCTATCAGCTATCCTGGTATAAAGTGGGGTTAATGATTGAATTTCTTCTTGAGTTTTAAGTATTCTGAGAATTGAGACTTCCATATGTGTAATTTGCTTGAGGACAAGCAAATGCTTAAGTGTGGGGAAATTTGATAAATCTATTTTAACTCTTATAATTGGAGATGATTAAGTCAATTTTTGAGATAATTGGGCGTTAAAATATATGATTATGATGCTTAATTGATTTATATTTCCTGTTCAGGTGTGGAAAAGGATGATTTGATGAAAAGTATTTAAATTCAAGACGAATTGGAGATAAAAGCAAGTAAAAAGGGAATTCTTTGAAGTTAAAGGAAGTCACACGGTTTTACAAACGGCCGTGTGAAGGAATCAGGAGACTACACGGTTCGGAAACACGCCCATGTATCCGACCGTATATCAGCATGGAAGAAGAGTTTTCAGGACAGACCAGTACACGGTTGGAATACACACCCGTGTAATCAACCGTGTATGAAGAACAAAGAAGACAGAGGAATACACGGCTATTACAAACGGTCGTGTGGGATATACACGCCCAGAGTTCACTGATTTAGAGAGATACACGGTTTATCTACACGCCCGTGTAATATGACCGTGTGTCTATCAAAGGAAAGATATCTTTAAATCTTTCGTCCATATTTGAAGGATATCTTCTACACGCCAGAGAGGAAGCTACCCTAGGTATAAATAGTCGTCTTTGAAGAGAGAGAAAGTGGGAGGAAGGCAAAAAACACATCCTGGAATTTTGGAGAACAACAGCAATCAAAGGAATTTTCGAGCTTTAATTCTAAAAGGGTTTCACACATTGATTTGATTATTTTGTTTTGTTATTCCTTGAGAACCATGTGTAGCTAATTATTTCATACCCGGATCTTACGAAAGTCTGATTACTATGTAATATTGGGTTTATTGCAAAATTAATGACGATTGAGCATCTCTGATTTCATCCATGTTGTTTATTATATATTGTTGATTTGATGTTTGGCCAGCATTAGATTACATTGATTTCTGATAAGTTGATTGGAAAATCTCTTGTTTGAATAGATCATACATTGGATGAAAAGGCTTGTATGCAATCTAGGGATAGAAAGCATAAGTTTTCCGTATTAGATTGGATATAATGTTTAATCTAATTGAGGGTTGTGGTATAGTCATGCAATTCTGATTATTGTTAATAAAAGAGGGATCTTTGTTAATACAGTTAGAATTAGGAGTTAGTGATTTTGGAAGAAACATTAACTTAGTGTTAGATGCCCCGCGGATCAGAGATAATCAGTATTCATTAATTAGTTTTCTAAGGATTGAAGTTGCATAATAATTAGATGAGTAGTAAGAGTAGGGTATGCGTTGGAACATTGGATTTGATAATTTAACTCATTGTTTGATATTCATTTATTTCAGTTCTATTAGATAATTTAAGTTTAATTTAGGTAATTTGGTTAAATCAATTCACTCGAAATTGTGCGGTTAGATAGTCGGTTTGAGGTTAGTATTAGTACTTGTAGATCCCTGAGGGAACGGTATCCGTGCTTAAACTCTATACTACTGTAATCGATAGGTGCACTTTCCTAATTGATCGTAAGGAAGAGTCGGAGTTAAAAGGATTTTAATTTGTATGATTGCGATTTCATCAACAGAGGTCTTAGTAGATAATAGACCATTATATGTGTTGCAGATGAGGTATATCTCAAAAATGGAGGAGAGAAAGCAATCACCCCCTATAGTATTTCAAATGTTGGGATTTTACAGCGATACTTCTTCAGATAACTTGCTAAGAGGATATAGAGTTTCTACTGCATTTGATCTTTTAGATTTGAGGAAAAATCTTTTTTAGGTCCGAAGAGGTGATAGGAATCAAAATCCTACAAGACCTATCATTAGGGCAAGAGCCAAAGGATTTCAAATCTTGGCGATGAGGGTCCTCTTTGAATAAACCAACCTTAGAATTATTTGTATACTAACCTCTTTTCTATTACTTATGTATTATGTATTCCAACAGGCATACTTGTTGGGTTTTATAGGGAAATGGACAAACTCACTAAGACTCTGCTTGTGGGTTATTCATGGACCGACCTAAACTAAAGATGAGTTGGACCGACGGATTCCATTAAAGAGCAGGCTTGTTGAAAATTATTTTTGTATTTTTAATTTATTTTTGAACCATTTATTTTGTAAGCATTTTGGGACATTTTATTTGGTTGTAATTGTTGGATTTAGGACTGGCCACCCTTTAGTGGCATAGAAGTAATTTTTTGGTCATTTTAACCGCTAAGTGGAGCAAGTATAAATACTTGCTTAAGTAGGGTTTAGTAGGAAAGTTGAGAGATAAAACAAATTGTTACCTCTTTTGTGAGAATTAGGGTTCATACTCTAAATTTCCATAAGACTCTTATCAATTCTTCAAGGATTGTGGTGAGTAGCAACTTAAGGATTTATGAGTTATATCAAATTCTTTAGTTGATTCCATTTCATGCTAGTGTATCATATCTAGTTGTGATTTGGGTTGTGTCTTATTTTGTTCTTGATTATCACGTCATTTTGGGTTCATTTTCTATCCTTGGATTGCTTGCAATTTAGTGGAATTAGATCCTAAATTGTAATGTCATTGTGAATTATTCAATTCTAGTGGAATTTGCTAATTTTACGTGGAAGCCTTTGTTTAAGGGATTCATGCCGTTTTAGTAGTCTTGATCATTCGATTTCCATTTGATCTTGTATTGTGTGCCTGATCCTATTGTGCACATCTTCATTTGCTATTAAGGTTATTTTATTTACAAATTGGATTTATAAGGGATTTAGGGTTTACACCACTTGTGGAGTTAGTGTTGATCGGAATTGATTCATTTGTTGTGTATATATGCTTTTGTCAATTAAGTATATCAAATTGTTCTCAAAATAGTAGGGATCCCCTTTTTGAATGTGGAACCCTAATTTCCATATAACAAGAACGAAAATGAAATTCCAAATTCTTACTAGATATGACGCACTAGTAGAATGAGGAAACAACTTGCAATTGTTGATATTACTCAAAACAATCAAAGCCCCACTTGCCACAACCCTTAAAAAGGAATTGATAAGAGTGTATGAAATAAGAGAGAAAATTCCCTTTCTTTCATGTGATGCTTTTCCAAAATATCACAAAAATATCTTTTGGTGGTCCCCTTTACAAGTATTTATAGTAGTCCCCAAATATGGAAAAAACAAGCATAAGAAAATAAAGAAAATAACATAGTACATGGCTATCTCTCTATAGTTCATTTTGGTTCAACAAATAGATTGTGAACCTTCTCTAAACTATGTGCTAATTAGTTTAGTCACCATCCTGTAGTACTGACAAGTGTACTTGATTAACTATAAAATAATCATATAAAATGAATGAAGACATTATGTAAATGTCTTCAAGTTCCATTTGCTCAAAGAGGACTCTTAATGTTAAGTTCTGTAGTGCTTTAACTCTTTGCTCGGGTAATGGATCTTGTTGTTGCATTGGTTTGATTCCCATTATCTCCTCGGGCCTGTGGAAGATTTGCCCTCAAATCTAACGGGTCCTTTGTTGTAGATGAGAATTTCTAAAAGCCACCTAGACTGAAAACCTTGGTTTGCAAATGCTTCTTACCATGAAGTTGTGATTGCCCTAGAGTCTTCTTAAGATGTTTAGAACTCTTTTGATAAAGCTTTTGAATTTCCTGTGACTGTTTCACTCTACTTAAGTTGCCTTCCAATTCCTTCTACCCCAATAATAAAGACTTCTACTTAATATTTTTATTGATTTGTTCCTAGAATTAGTGTACCTTAGTTGGTGACATAGGAGTCAAAACGACCCATTCACCATCCTTCTGAAACACATAGGTGTTTCTATGCCCATCATGCAACACTCTCCTATCAAATAACTAAGGTCCACCCAGTAGTATATATGATGCTCACATAGGAAGAACATCACAAACAATTTCATCTTGGTAGTTCTCCTTTATGCTGATTAGAACCTTAGCCCTTTAAGTGATATAAAAACTGTCTTGTTCACATAACTAGTGCAATTTATAAGGCCTATGATGAGGTATAATGACTAGTTGTAGTTTGTTCACTAATGCAGTAGATAGAACATTGGTGCAACTACCACCATCAATAAGAAGAGCATAAAGATTACCTTGGACCATGCAGGGAATATGGAATAGGTTTTCCCTTTATACATCCTCAATATCTAAACATGTAATCATTACCCTACGTAGTATATGATGAGATCCATGATGAGAGCCAAGCCGGAAGAAGAAATGTGGATCCTCTTGAAGTGCCACCTGGACCGATCACAAGAAATCAAGCGAAACGATTCAAGGAAGCAGTTAACGGGTTGATAAAGGTTGTCCATGAAGCCGGAAAGGATTGGAGTAATCATGAAGTTGGAACGGATTGGAACAACCATGGGAAGACCCTTGCTTTTATACAAGTCACACCGGACACGGGTTGAAGAGGGCGTGTATGTTCAAGGCACGGCCATGTAGGAATTCCAAGATTGCACAGAATCATACACGGCTAGATACACGGCTAAAAGGCATGGTCGTGTATGGAGTCAAGCAAATCCACAGGAAGGTACACGACCAGAAGTACACGGTCGTGTATGTGGCCGGAATGTGCACAGAAAAGTATACGGTCGTGTACACGGCCATGTATCCCCTACCAGCCAGCTTATTCTGTTTTCGTGTTTTTATGCAACTTATCTAAGCTACGTCGTTTTGGACTTGTTTTTCACGAATTGTAACCCTAATATAAAAGCTCCTAGGGTTTAGAACAACATAGAATTTAAATCTTTGAACATTAAACACTTTTGAGAGGCACCTCTCTTGGTTCTTCAAGAACTAACTAGAACTTATCGGATTAATTTCTGTGGCGTTCATCCTGACTTATCAATCGGTCTTTCATCTCGATTGTGGCGTCTTCACATTATACCAAGGTTCTTGTCTCGCTTATAGACAACGGGTCGCGGTTTCCACTTTAGGTGTTTGGGCGTCTTAGAGAACGAATTCTGAACGTATTGGTATTGGGTTTCGTCACGGGTTGGCGTGGTTCGTATCAGTATATTAATAGCTAAATATTGATCATTGCCTTTATCCTCATGTACCTCAGCTTCTCGATCCTCATAATATTCCTTTAACACTACTGATAAATTTATAGGCTCAAGTACGTCTTCCTTGTCACCCTCATTTTCTACCTCCATAGCAGTCATCACCCTTTTGTTGGGACACTGTGTAGCCATGTGTCTAAAGCCCATGAATTTAAAGCATTGGGTTTGATGAATCTTTCTACCCGATGGCCCTAGCACTATTTATTAGATATCAGCCCCAGCAATCGCTTTGCCTTTTCTAGAATTATCCCTCTCCTTATTAGTAATAATTGCATTTGATTCCATAACTTTATCAATTTCCCCCTTTTTAACCTGTTGATTATCTGATATATATAACTGAGTAATGGATCCATACATGTTACTTGATGCTCTGTATGGATTAGAGCGCCTCTACCTCTCAATTTTTAAAGCCAATTGGATGGCCTCATTAAGAGTGTCATACCTTTGTAGCTTAACAATACATGTAATATCATATTTTAACCCAAACACAAATTGCGCCATGGTCTGTTCAAGAGCTTCCAGTGCCTCACATCGGATCCTCAGTGTCTCAAACTCCTAGACATACTCATCTACAATTTTGCCTCCTTATCTTAATGTTTAGAGACGCATGAATAACTCCTACTTATAGTGTTCTGGTATAAACCTCTTCCTCAATACTCTTTTCATTTCCTGCCAAGTATGAATCTCAGCATCACCAACTCTCCTCCTGTTAGCTACAAGGTTCTTCCACCACAAGGTGGCATAACCTATAAATTCAATTGCTGATAGGTCAACTCTCATATGATCATTAATCTCATAGCACTCGAAGAGTCCTTCTACCTTATCCTCCCAATCAAGGTAATCTTCTACAGGTCCCTTTCCAGCAAATCAAGGCATCTGCAATTTTACATACTTTAGACCCCTAGGCAGTTTGAAGTCACAGTTAGGATAAGGTTCATCCTTAAAGTTATCATCCCTTTCCTACCAAAAAGCATGATAATCTCCTCCCAATCTTCTACCCCAATTTCCTCCAATTGCTCCTTCCTTATGTGCATCATTAGGGGCTACATGAGGCGGGGGGTCCCTATGGATTTGCCATTAGTGGTTGTAGCAATGTCATTTGATCACCCCGTACTGCTAATGTAGCAATAATAGTAGTAAGATCCTACAATTATTCTTCTAAAGTTCTTCTTCCACTTGCAGCATTACATCCCTAACCTCCTCTTAACCAGACTATTGGCATCATTACCAATTCCTCCATTTACACTATCATTCGACATGGTTGTTGAATTAAACTTTAACATTTTTTTTTATACAATCACACCTCCACAACACCAATTCCTTCAATTCTGAATCACACACTCATGATACAATTCCTCTAAATCACAAACACGCTCCACGACATAATTTTTTTTTTTTATCTCACAATCATACCTTCATAACACAAGTCGTCTAATTCTAAATCACATAATGATTAATGGAACACGGCACAATTCATGTAATATATTTAATTTCAATTCAAAATCAACAATTGAACAAGTGCACGACATAAACCCTAAATTCCTAAATCAAAATCAAGACCCCCATGTTAATTCCCTTCCTCAAACCATAGCTCTGATACCAAAAGATGATATGCCAAATCCAATTTCAATTACATAATACTAATTGAGGATAAAATTGAGTAATTGCTCAACAAAATGGTGTGATCCCTAATTTGAACGTGAACCCAAATTTCAAGTAACAAGAACAAAATGAAACTCCAAATTCTTACTAGATATGACGCATTAGTAGAATTATGAACAACTTACAATTGTTGATATTACTCATAACAATCCAAGCCCCATTAACCACAACCCTTAAAAAGAAATTGATAAGAGTGTATGAAATAAGAGAGAAAATTCTCTTCTTTCACGTGATGCTTTTTCAAAAATATGACAAAAGTGTCTTTTGGTTTTCCCCCTTACAAGTATTTATAGTAGTCCCTAAATATGGAAAAAACAAGCATAAGATAATAAAGAAATAGCATAGTACATGGTTCATTTCGATTCAACAAATGGACTGTAAACCCTTCTCTAAACCATGTGCTAATTAGTTTAGTCACCACCCTATGGTATTGACAAGTGTACCTAATTAAATATAAAACAATCGTATAAAATGAATGAAGACACTATGTGAATATCTTCGAGTTCCATTTACTCAAAGAGAACTCTCAATGTTAAGTTTGTAGTCATTTAGCTCTTTACTCGAGTAATAGATCCTATTGTTGCATTGGTTTAATTCCCATCAGATGATGGGAATCAAACCTATGGTTCTAGCAGTAGGGAAACTAAATTAGATAGATGAGCCCAAATATCCACATGTTGTCTTATTTATCTAATAATAATTTGTCTTTGCATTGTAGTAGGTAAATTTATTGGCTTTTTAATAGATGGCGAATAAAATTCACTAAGGATCACTTGTGGGTTATTCGTGGACTTACATCAACTGGTCCACACGTGTTCCATGAAAGTGAAGAACCGACCATTTTAAATATTTATTTTGTAACTTTCTTTTGTTTCTTAAGAACTGGTCATTTGTTGGTTTTATTTATAATTTGGTTTTTATTTTTTTTATCCTAATTGGAGCAAGTATAAATACTTGCTAAATAGGTTTTATAAAGGACTTTTGAACAATTAGAAAATCTTCCTTTTCTTGCAATGAAGGAGTTCCATCTTCACGCAAATACACTCTTATCAATTTCAATTGAAATTGTGGTGAGTTAGCTTAAGGATTATTGTGAGTCATATCAATACTTCTTAAGTTGCTTCCAATTATTTCTAGTGTATCATATATAGTTGTAATTGGTTGTTTTACTTTGTTCTTGTTCACGTGATTTAGGGTTCCAATTTTTCATATTTGGTTCATGCCCAATTTGATTGGAATTCAGTTCATTGTTGTGTTATCCTTTATATGTCTTACAATTGCAAGTGATCCCATCATAATTTGGCATTATAGCAACTTAATTCATGCAATTAGGGTTAATGTGATTATTGGTATCATGCCATTTTTGTGTAATTGGATGGGTTGATTCTTCAATTGGCTTTGTGTTCTTGCATTTGAATCCAAGGCACATCATAATTTTTAGATATTATAGCACATCATATTTTGGTATCAGAGCACATTATAATTTTGGTATTAAAGAACATCATAATTTTTGGTATTAGAGCAAAGGTTTAGAGAAAGGAAATTTTCGTGATTCACAATTAGGATTTAAGGCTCTTGATCCTTCATTCTGAAATTGAATTGTGTGAAGAGAAATTTGAAGTCCTGTGTTGAATTGTTCCTTGAATTACTTGCATGATCTCTAATTGAAGTATTTTGAAGTGTAGAAATTAGCTTGCATCCTTTGCCATAAGTGGATTGTGAGTGGAAGAAGGGGAAGTTCTTTGAATTTGAATTCCATAATTTGAAGTAGCGTTGATTGTTGCCTTATTGTTTCCTTGCAAAATTTCGGAATTAGGAGTGCATTTTCCATATTTACTCTTCTTGCCGTGGAAGATTTGGAAACAATTTGAATTTCAAAAGTATACATTAAGTAGAAGGAGTTATTGTGTATTGCTAATCTTAACACACTTTGACTATTTTGAATTGTTTACTTACCATTTAGAGAAGCTTCATTAATTGTTTCATTTGTTGTTTGTTGCCGTGAATTAAGAGTGTAAGTGTGTGTTGTGATTGAAGCTTGCACTGTGGTTGAGTTGTGTGTGTTAGCGAAGTGAGTGTGTGGTTGAATTGTATTGCACTGTGATTATATTAATTGTTAATTGAGGCGTGGAAGTGTGTGTTACACCGTAGTGTAGTATTAGGATAGTTGTTGTTGGCGTGGAAGTGTGTAGTTATTGTGAAGTGGTGATTGTGAGTGATAAAAAAAAAAGGAAAGAAAATTTCAAACCATGTTGAATGATAGTGTGAATGGGGGAATTGGCAATGAGACTAATAGCTAAGTAAGTGGCGGTCAGAGTCATCGAACTGTAGGTGGAAAAACATTGGGGGAGCAATTGTAGGACCTTGCCACCATTGTTGCTACATTAGCAACAAAGATAGATTGGATGACGATGCCACAACCACTAGTGGCAAATCTTCAAGCACCACTACCTAGGGTAGTTCCTCATAATGTTTACAAAGAAGGCATAGTTGGAGGTAATATGGGCAAAAGAATGGAGAGAGATTATCATGCTCTTAGGGAGGAAAGAGATGATAATTTTGGGAATAACCCTTACCCAAACAGGGATTTTAAACTACCTCGAGATTAGAGTATGTGAAACTGTAGATGCCTTCATTCGATGGTAGGGGTTCAGTAGATGATTACTTGGATTGAGAGGACAAGGTGGAGGGACTGTTTGATTGTTATGAAATTGATGATAACACTAGGGTTTGTCTTGCGGCTATGGAATTCATAGGTTATGCTGCATTATGGTGGGAAAATCTTATGATTAGTAGACGAAGAGATGGAGAGGCTGAAATACATACTTGGTGGGACATGAAACGGGTATTGAGGAAAAGGTTCATACCTGAACATTACAGGCAAGAACTGTTTATGCATCTCCAAACACTAAGGCAGAGAGGCAAAACAGTTGATGATTATATAAAAGTGTTTGAGACACTGATGATAAGATGTGGATCTGATGTGCCTAAAACCAAGTTTAAGCACACAAAAACCAAGATTGAAAGACACTTAGATAATGTCATTCAAACTAGCTTCAATCTCATGAACATTAGCATCAAATCTCAATGCTTTTGAACCAATTCGACAACAATGGTGTGTTCAATCTTAAATCCAAATATGATATAGCTCTGATACCAAAAGATGATGTGCTCAAAACTAAGGTTAAGCACATGTAAAAGAATCAATGAAACAACTTCAATTCACAAATAAAAATTGGTTCAATAGGATCATGAATTGTGTGAACCCTAATGGAGATTTGATGAAATCTGAAGGTTAAAAGATGCAATTAACAATCCAACAATGACAAACTTCTCCAATAAAACAACAATCACAAGAATTCCACGTGAATTACACATAAGAACATTAAGATCCAATTTCGTAAATACCCCTTCCCACAATCTCCAACTCACGGTTCAAAATGATTAACAATTGTTGATGGTGAATCACAGTGATGTGCCTAAATCCAAGATTAAGCACATGCAAAACCAATTTGAAAGACAATTAAACAATGTTAATCAAACTAGTCTCAATCATATGAGCAATGGCGTCAAATCCTCAAAGTTTATGACCGATTCTTCAATTAAGATGTGAATCAATAATGAATCCAAGTATGATGAAGCTCTGATACCAAAAATATGATGTGCCTAATTCCACTAAGAAGCACAATCAAAAGACTTAAGAAAAACAATCTCAAGTCAAGGCAAAATCGGATCCACAAAGGGCAATTTCACGTGAACCCTAATGAAGATACGATGAAATCCATATATCCAATGATATAATTATAATACCACAATGATAATATCTTCTATCAACACCCTAATCTCATATAATCCACGCAAATAATCCACAAATGACAAAGAAAAACCTTAATGATAAGAATCCCTTTCCAAAAGAAAAGAACACGATTTCAAGTGTAGTCTTTAATGATGATCCAAATCAAATTGATAAATACTTCAAATAAACACAAGAATTCATGAATAACAATATGTATTCCTGACCAAGAACTATCTCAATTCAACCCTAGATATGACACACTAGAGAAGAAAAGAAATCACAACAAAATAAAATTGATATAACTCACAATTTCAAGATGTTGCACTTGCCACAATTTCAACTCTTAGGATTGAAATTGATAAGAGTTTGGAACCAAGGTATGAACCCTAATTCTCACGTGAAATGTAGTGTTTAATCTGCAAAATGATAAGCTTCCCTAAACCCTCTCTTAAGCAAGTATTTATACTTGCTACTCCTAGGGTTAAAAAGTTCTCAAAATTACAAGTTTGCCACTTTTAAGGTGGCTAACCCTAAATGAAACTTACAAGGAAATAAAAGTGTCCCAAAACCAAAATACAACCAAAATAGTTCATAAAAGAATAAATATATAAAAGAAATGGTCTTCAAGATTCTGATCTTCTATAGGATCCATTGGCTCAGCTCATCGCCGGTTCAGGTCAGTCCATGGATAACCCACAAACTAAGTCTGAGGGAGTTTGTCCATTGCCCTATAGAATATGATAAGTGTGCCTGTTGGAAAACACAATACAAGAATAATAGAAAAGAGGTTAATATATAAATAATTTCGGGGTCGATCTGCTCAAAATGGGCCCTCAACGCCAAGATTTGAAATCCTTCAGTTCTTGCCCTAATGATAAGTCTTGTCGGATTTTTATTCTTATCACACAGGTATGATAATTACTCAAAATAAACACACTAATTCGAATTGAAACCAATTTAAATCTGATCAAGAAAAGTTCTAATCCAACCCTAGATATTACACACTAGAGAAGAAAAAGAAAACACAACAAGTAGAAATTGATATGACTCACAATTTCAATTGTTGCACTCGCCACAATCTCAACTCTTGGGAACTGAAATTGATAAGAGAAAATGGAACTAGGGAAACCCTAAGCCCTCTCACGAAAATGTGATGTTCAATTCTGAAAATTTTGGCCTCCTCAAACCTTACTTTATGCAAATATTTACACTTGCTACCCTTAAGGTTAGAAAATGCACAAAAATTACAATTATGCCACTTTTAGGGTGGTCGGTCCTAAATAAAAATTACAATAAAAATGAAAGTATCCCAAAAGAAAATACAACATAAAATAGTCCATAAAACAATTGCAAAGTACAAAATATTATAAATCTTAATGAGCCAATACTTCATAATGGAAATAATCGTTGCGGGCCTTTGAATGCAACGCTGATGATGTCCCGTGGCTATCAACTAATGTAGGACATGTTAGCATCCCATGGAGAATTATTATTGTACCTGTAAGATATTTTCTCAAATACTTATTAGATGAAAAGAAATGACGTAAAATATGAGTGATTTGGATCATCATCCAAATCGAGTTCTGAAAGTATCGATGGTGCCAGAAATTTTCCCATCATCTCCTCGGGCTTCTGAAAGATTTGCCCTCAAATCTAAAGGGTCTTTTCCTGGACTGAAACCCGATGTTTGGAATTGCTTGTTGGCTGAAAATCTGGAAGAGCTATATGTGCTTCTGACTAGTTCCTGGAAAGATCGAACCTTAGACAGAGACAAAGGAGTTAATAAAATCCGAGTACCATCCTTTTGAAACATGTAAGTGTTTCTGAAACC
>JBBMOL010000844.1:0-64413 GCA_037954665.1 Laguncularia racemosa
TACTTTCAAAAAACTTCATTAAGTCTTATTTTTCCCTTTTCTTCTATGTTTTTTTGTTTTTCCTCTTTGAAAAGTTTAAATTTTGTGCGGGAAAAATAGATGACAAGGACAAAAAAAACATCATATATACCACAATGCCAAGAACAAATGGCAAATCTCAAGCCTTTTTTATGATGGGGGTTTTAAAAAATTTGAAGGCACGTTGACCCCAAAGAATATTGAAGAATTGTTGATTATATAAAAAAAATTTGTAAAGGGGAAAACTCATAAGTGGTTGGGCATAGTAACAATGATGTTGCAGTTAATGAGAAAAAAAAGGCAGTTCAAAACATACCCAGTCCCTGCGGGTAAATTAATTTTTGAATCTTAAAGGAGGGAAACCCTTAAATTCAGTTTTAAAGGGAGGTAAAAAACTATATCAGGACAATAGCCCCAAAGGAGGGGTAAAGAGTAACTTAAAATGTTTTCTTGCAAAATAAAATGTCATATAAAAATTTCATATCCATACATTTATCCCTTTTCCTTTATTAATTGGACAGTCAAAAAAAAATTGGGCCGTCTAAATTGCAATAGGAACCCTTCAGAATGGCAATATCCCTCTAAAGCACAAACAGTTAAAGAAACCCAAAGAAAAACGATAAATCAAATAGTTTAATTACAGATCTAAGAGAACAAGTAAAAGCTATTAATGTTACTTTTCCTTTATTAAAATTTGCATTTCCCAAAAAAGGGGTCCAAAACTTGATGCTCGCATCCAAAACGGTCTAAATGAGAAACCTGCAAGTATATCATAAAATTCGATGAAGTCACCACCCTGTAGGTTAGCTCAGAATTTGCAGCAAAAGAGAATTTAAATTTTAATTTTCCCAAAAAGCAGTAGCATGCAACTAAAATATTACACTTCTGAAATAACTGAACAATTTAATGACAATTCAACCAAATTTTGGGTTTAATTTCAGTCGACATGATTGGATATCATCACTCTTTCATTAGCATCTTTAGGTTTTAAAAGTCCCAGTACACTAGCCAGATTTTTTTATATTTCCATTATAAAACAGGGCTTTATTTCTTATTTAACGCGGACCAGTTGAAACTGAACCGCTATCTCCAAACTTTTTGGGACCCCCCCAAAAGAAAGTTTTTTTAACCCATGCACCGTTAGTTCAACTTGTCTTTATTAGTAAGCTTTAGCATACCATTGGGCTCGGAAATGACCCTGGTGAAATTTTAAGCCAGGCCCAATAGGTAATTTCCCAAGGGTTTCTAACCCTAAAAAAAATTTTCTGGCCAGCTAATTGTGTTGTGTGTTTTGGGGTGTGGCTATGCCTTCCAAAAACTTTTTTGGAATGAGTAGTGTTTAAAAATGCGGCAATTAACATATACAAAGACTTGTCAAATAACAAGCAAACCTTACAAATTTCTCACCTCTAGTCTTCTTTGATCAAATCATTCTCAATCTAATGAGTCTTTGTCATCTTTCAATTGGATGCCGATATATAAAATACACGCAGCTGTATGTATTTCTTCTCTAGGGTAAAAATGACAGCCCAGTCAAATAAGGTCCAGTGATCTAAGGGCACCGAGCGACGGAAAGTTGAAATCTAGCCAAATAGCTCGCTGAAACTAAAGGCGGTTACCAGAGAGCTATCTCTTATGTGTTTTTCACGAGATAGCAACGTCCATCTATTTCCCTTACATTTTGAAGGATGAAAACTTCTTATAACTCAATTCGACCCACCTTTGCAAGCATAGGCATTGAAATCGATAAGAAAACTAACCACCCAAACAAAAAAACACCCAACACTTGACCTGATACTCGCTAGGTGTAGTGGCAGAGCTCTACCACTCCAAACATCACAGCAAGCAACACAGTGACCGTGCAACTGAATTTTAAAGCTGCCACTCCTTATGCTTGACCGTATTATATTGGACCGAAGACCCGGTCCAGAATACAAGTTCAATGAGAAAAAGAAATGAAGGAAATGAAAAACCCTTAAATGAGAAATTCCACCAATTCCATTACAGAGAAGAATGGCGATGAGAAGTTAAAGAGAGTATATACCTTGTTTCCGATCTTCTCTCAAGCCTTTCTTTCATCTTCGTGAGTATGGTTGTGCAACAGTGCAGCATGGAACAGAGAGGGGGAGGGGTTAGCCGAAGCCCAGAAAAGTGAAGCAGCTGGGAAGGGGGAGAGGGAAGGAAATACGCGACAATGAAATCCAGACTAGATAGCGAAGAGCGAGGGGAATACAAATGGCGAAGCCCGTTATTAGTTGTAATCAAACTGCCACGCCAGTGTTTATTTTTGGTTATCAAAAAACATATATAATTTTATAAATATTATATTTATATACTTTTGTAATAATCATAATTGCATTTAATATTATTGATGTGTTGTTTATCTAACTAGATAATTAGGACTTAGGATAACCTACAAATAAAGAATACAATTAGAATGGGTATCGAAGTTATTTTCAGTGCAGTCATTCTAATACTTAATTCTGTTTGAAGTAATGGAGATGGTATTGGGTTAAATATGTGTCAAGAGTTTTAGTGTTGTGAATTTCTATGTGGGAACTTCAAAGTTAAAGTTGGCTTTTATGAGAGAATCCCATATATGAGCTAAATGGTAGTCTTTAACCTAAAATGTCATTGTCACCTTTTTGATATGAGGTTGATGTATACTCACCAACTTGTTTAAAGCTTTATTAATTGATGATTCTTGCATTGTAGGCTCTCTAGGCTCATAATGCCTTTTGTAACTTTTTTTGCACACATCACAATCCACCAAATATCACTATTATATAGAAAACAAGCAAAGGCTTTTATCTTCATACAACTTTAGACCTGTTCATCTTTACTTACCTTCACATCATTACATACCTTCAACAATAAAACTAAATAACTCTCGGGTGATTTTATTTCTAATCTTCATTATAAACACCCCATTTTTGCCCTCGGAATCAACATTTCTATATAATCAATTTTTCAATTTTTCCTAATTTTTTCCTAATTTAGCATAAAATAATATAAATGTTAAAAAATAAAAATAAATTAGGATAACTTTCATTTTGAAAAATTGATTTCAGAAATGGCAATTAATAAAAATAAACAATTTTAAAAAAATTTTGGAATTTTAAAAAAATACTATAAATAGAAAAATCGCATTGCATATATGCATTTGCGAAAATAAAAAAAATCAGGATAGTGGGCTAGCTAGCTGGTCGGACCATTGGCTAAGGCGCGCACAGGGGGCGAGGTCTCGGGTTTCGAATCGCGGAGGAAGCAGTTTCCGCGTTTTGTATTTTTTCGACTTATCAGTGACACGTGGCAGCATGATTGGCTGGAAGAAACGCCACGCGACGGGTTGATGATCATCTCTTACCTCGAGCCCGAGATCGCCGGTGAGAGAAAAATTCGTGTTTCGCCGTTTTGATCCGATTTTTTGCACGATCAAACAGATCTTCAACGGAAATGAGATAAACACTTTCTAATTGGAATCAAATCGCAACCAAACCGTTGGATAGGCACGGTTCAGGAGTAGTTTTTCAGACAGAAAATTCCTGATCAGCTTCAATTGGAGGAAATCGAGTTATCCCGCTCTCAATGTCAGGTGCCTATAAATAGTGGATGGAGGTGAAGAAGCCAAAACACATATCAGAATTGCTGTGGAGAGAGCAAAAGAGTGCAAATCGGAGGAAGTCCAAGCCGTGACCGCCGACCGGAGTTCAAACCACCGCAAGGAGACGTTCTGGGAGTAAACCGCCACCACCTTCCGGACTCAGCCCCTCAAGAAGCTAGGATTTCGACACTTCACCGCCGCAAAACGACCGCCGGAAACGCCAGTGAACGAGCCAATTCCGCCGCCGTGACGACAGATCGACCCGACCCGCCGCACCGATCCGGATCCAGGTAAGTCGATTTTCCTGATTTTTTATTATTATTTATTTTATTTATTTTGTTTATTTGTTTATGTTGTATTTTTTATTATTATTTATATATTGTCAACCATTTATTTATTTATATTGTCGATAAAATAGGAATATGTAGGAATTGTATTTTTTAGGAAGATTTAATATGTAGAAATAGAAAAATAGAAGATAGAAATAGGAAATAAGAAAAACTAAAATAAAAATAATTAAATAATGAAGGAAAATAATAGAAATATTAAAAATAATAATATAATATAAAATTTTAAATTTCAAATAGGATAGAAAAAAACTTACGTATAAAATTTTCAACAAAAAATATAAAAATTATAAAAATCATGAAAAACTTACAAAAACTTATAAAAAATCACAAAAATCATGAAAAACTATAAACTTATTAAAATCACAAAAATCATGAAACTCACAACAAATATCATAATATCACAAAAATCATAAAAAAAATCAAAAGAATATAAAAGAATCGTAAAAATACGGTTTTAACACCTTAGAAAAATCCTTTTCTTGAATAAACTCAAAATTGATGTTTTCCCATATTATTTTCAAAAATCAAATTCAAAGTTTTGGCTTAGAAATTTTTAGAAAAAATTCCCAAAGATAGTTAGAAGTAAACAAATGAGTTTGCAAGAATTAAAAATTCTTCAAACAAATTAAGATTTTTCGAAAAAAAGCGAACTACGGCTTGTTTGATCCTGAGTAGCAGTTCGTAGGCAACCATTTCGGTCAACCATCAAAATGGAATAAAAAAATCTTTTTCTTGAAATAAATTCAAAAACATATAATGTAACAAAGACACAATTGAAAAAACATTTCTAAAGATGAACAATTTTAAGAGGATTAGGTGGGTAACCGCATAGGGTTTTAATAGGTTAGCTTATGGTCCTAGAACTTGGTTTTACCTTTTTCTCTTCTCACAAAAACGGAGATGAAGAAATAACGTCGACTAGGAGTCCAAATTAACTAATCCGCCCTTTAGTCTTAATTCAAACTTTCCCTTAAAAACAGTTGGGTGGCGATCCAAAAATCAACGAAAATTCCTATTCAAGTCGAGATCTGAATTTAAATGTGCATAGGGTTTAGTTGAGATCCGGATTAGTGAATGGGAATACAAAAATTAGACTCGACAGGATGGCGACTCCACTGGGGGCCCTTGCCAGTAGGCTAGCCACATTGATTTCTCTTGGATTGTTATCTTTAAGAAATGTATTTCATTTTGTTACTCTGTTGCTAACCTTTCAGGGTTTATTTAGATTTTCAGTTTTTTCTTTACTTGTGGGGGGCTTTGTGCATAATCTGTGTGATGTAGATGTGGTCGGTAACCTCGGGACCGTCCTAGAAACCTAAGACGGGGGGCCATTGTGTAGGTTTCGGGCGAGTGAGTTGATCTCACCGTTCGGGACCGATTAGGCTACCCCATCCCTATGCTTCGATATGGCCTGAGATCCCAGTTCTTCGAAATGCGGGAGGCCATAGAAGCTCGGGAACCAGTTAGTCCTACCTAATTGCATACTTAAAACATCAACAGAAGGTTGACAATTGAATGACAATGTATTGGTTTGTTGTTTTGTCCTTGGAGTTCATGGACTATTTCCCTGTAAATGTTTTCATTGTTCTTGTTTATACTAGGCTTGTTTCCTATTGTTATAGATGGCTAGCAGTGCAGTCGACCGCCTCCTCCGTCAAAGGAAATTGGCGTGTATCAAACCTTTGGACCAAAATTGGTACTGGACCACTGGTTTACCTTGTATAACAGAGGTGCATGCCTTCATCCAACAGATAGATCGGCCCCGGTTCTCTCACTGACTAAGAAGAGGCGAATTTGCCATGTCCGGGGCCATGCTCCAGTTATGGGAGATCGAGCCCAACAGCTTTCTTTCATCGGGGACCCGCATGAGATTCACCCCTAACCCTTGGAGGAGTATACCCACAGTTGCTACAGGACTCCAGCACTGACTTGATCAGATTTACACGCCAGACTTGAGGCCGGGCCAGCCGTTACCTTCAGCAGAGTTCTAGGCATTCGTAAGACAGCACTTCAATAAAGCCCTGGCTGACTGTAATGGGAGATATTGCATACGAATGGCATGATCTAGAAGCTGGTTTTTGCACGAGTCGAAGACAATGGGGATAGAATGGGGACATCCTGTGTGGGAGGGAGGACCCTAAGCTTACAGACAGTGAAGGGTGAAGCCTTCATCTTGACGGCCTTCGCCACTATACTGTATTCCCCACACGGTACTTCTATATTCACTACCGGGGTTGCAGAGCTGGTGACCCTTAATTTCCTGGGAGGGAAGATCTACATCCCCGCTCTACTGGATGAACAGATCCGAAACCAGAGTGTTATCTCAAGAAGAGGGTCATGGCCATCTGTGCTCAAGCCTCAACTCATTCTGCTATTCAGTGTCATGGTTCGTAAGCCACCTCAAGTGCTTCGGGCTGATCATGGTCAGAAAAACCCTAGCCAAACAGGTAGATTTGCTGGATTCTTGTATAGAATAGGTTGTAAGTTACACGACGCATTACCAGCACACAGTTGGGTAGATCTGCTTAGAAGCCTTAGGCCGAAGATATTCCTTATGGACAGGCCAGGTGGAGTTGCTGCATAAATTCATCTTAACCTGCAGTAATTTCCAAGCAGTTGCATTATTCGGGACAACGGATGCCATCGGCATATCACCCCAACTCCGTAGTCCGCCCATTCGGTACATCCAAGAATAGTTTTTCGGCCTTCACTCGAAGCAGTCACCTTTGAGTTATCTAGATCCAAACATGTTGCGTAGACGAGTAGTTTGCTAAGCTGGCAGTAGGGCAAAGGCCACTTTGGGACGCCAGAATCGAAAGCCCGAATGTGGACCTCGGCGAGCTAGCATGGCGAAGTGGGAAAACACGAGCAACCAGGAGAGTTTGTAAAATCCCACCAAGCTTTCTATACCAGACAGGGGAAAGAGCATACCGGTGTTCCAGACGTCACCCAGCCAAGACCGGATATGATCAATCCGAAACAGAGATCTACCTGGAACAGGTCAAGGCCCGGATGGAAGTATACATTCGAAGCTGCTGGACTATAAGAAAGACATCTGGAAGGGACGCTCAAGGAATGATGACCAAAGAAACAAGGCCTTAGAAGCACAATTGGAGAAATCCAGCCAAGGTCCAATGAACTAGAAGATATCTCTGTGGGAAAACCTGAGCTCCGCAACAGAAGACAAAGAGAGCTAGACAATTGATTATCATTGTAATCTTTCATTTTTATTTGAACTCCAGAGTTATTATAAAAGTAAGGTTTTGATATACATTGTCAATTTAGTTGTCAACCTTCTCTTTTATCTTTTAGCATTCGCGTGACACATGCATTTCATTTTCTTGCATTCAACACATAAAAAAAAAAAAAATAAATAAAATGCGGATCCAGGTATCATAATAGCTTCCAAGCAACCGACCCGCCCAGGATGCCCGTCCTTACACGCTCAAGAGCAAAAAATGGGCCAACAGCAGTGACAACCGCAAAACACTAAGCTGAAGCTGCTCAGCCTCCAGGATCATATCCTAGAGCAAACGGTCCAACAGTTGGTTGCCAGTTCACCTCTTAACTGAAAGCATCGGCCTCCTGCGCAACACCCAGCCGACTCAAGAAGAGTATTCAGGGGATTGGAAGGGAAAAGCTGTGGAGGGGCAGCCATCCGGAATACGAAGAAATCAATTCCCACCTGTAAACCCAGCTTCGAGTATGAGCCGAAGGTCAGCCAGGGGCCGCACCTCTGATGATCTGGAAAAAAGAGATGGGAAGAGAAACTAAAGGAGATGGAGAAGCGACTCTTCCAGCAGCTCAATGTTCATAAATGAAAAATATGAGGGCACCGATGGTTTTGAACAGGCCGGAAATCACCAACCTGCCAGCTTATAGGGAGGAAGCATACCCTGACAAGTTCAAGACCCCAGATTTTGAGAAGTATGATGGGACGGCTCGCGCCCCAAGATGAATACCAGGCTATATGCCGGAGATGAGCAAGTTATGCTCAATATGATCAAACTCATGCTCCAAACCTTCCGGACAAGCCTCACAAGGCCCTGCATTGGTCTGGTATGCATCACTTAGACTTCAAATCATCAACACCTGGGGAAAAGCTTGCCCGGGCCTTTTCTTGATCAATACAAGTTTTACATATAGATGTGCCCCATTGTAAACGATCTGGGGAGTCTCCGAAATAGTCATACTGAGCCGTTCAAGGAATATGCTCAACGCTGGAGGGCCTAAGCTGCCAGGTAGCCACTCCGATATCTGAAAAGGATTTGACATCATATTTGTCTATTACCTGGAAAAAACTTATTTTTCACATTTGGTCGGCGGACATCCTCCAGTTTGCAGAAGTAGTGTTGCAGTTGCAGGATCGAGTATGCCATCACACCGGCAGGCTCCAATCATTGGTACTCCTTCGGGTCACACCTAACCCAAAGGGCCCTTGGAGGGAACAGTAGGTAAATGAGCCCACAGTCAGTACAGTGCAGTCGGTATAAGGCAGAAAAACCTGGGACTGGGTGACTTTCCAGACCCGAATGTAAACCCCCCCCCCAGCCCAGCAACCAACGACGGGTAATGCACAAAGCTGCCAGGACCCCAAGGCAGTTCACTCCAATCCCGTTACCGCTCAGTCAGGTCTATCGCTCGGTTGAGGGAGGACAACTTATAAGTTTCGAACTCCCAATGACCGATACAGGCCCAAGAACTTTGATTCTAACCTCAAGTGTGGACTACCACATGGGTCAAGAGGGTCACTCCCAGATAGGTGCTGGAGGCTCGGCCTCACAAAAATCCAAGACTTGATTGACGCGGGATCGTACATTGGATTTGTAAACACTACAGCACCCAATGTTCAACACCAACCCGTTGCCCAATCACTGGGCCCACCATCAAACATGATCACATCGAAGAGTCAACTCCCAAAGAAAGCCGTCAAACAGAATCAGGTAAGCCAACAACTCGTTTCGGAAAGACTCCAAAGGTGCACATTAAAAAAAAGATGGTTATCTGGGGAACCCTACGGTTGGCTCTTTGGGGAGAATCACATGGGAGGTTTCAGTACTGGTGAACTTTTTCTTTACTCCCCAATCTGAGCAAGGCGCCTAGTGGGTGGGGGCCGGAATTTGAGATAGAAGACAATATAGCCAAATTGGAAGAGGGGAAAGACTGTCAAACATGATTAACTCCCATCTGAAAGCCAAAGGTCATACGATGTTTGTGGGACAGTCAGTGGAGGTGCAAATCCAAAGAAAAAAAATATGTATTCAATGTTACCCCGTACCAGCATAGAATTACAAGGCTGCACCATTTTTTTTTTCTTTTTTTTTTTGATCTATCGGGCCCTTGAACAAGAGAGACCTCCTTAGTAGGAGGTTATCAACCCCGCTCTGGAGATTATACGATCCCGAGTATTAGAGCCGACTGAAGAACCCAATACAGAGGAAGAGGGAGGAAGGTCTGGGCTGCATATTACAAGATGGTAAAAGCCACTGCGCGAATACAGGATCATGGAACAATTGATAAAGTTCCAGCGCAGATATCCCTCATGGGCCTCCTTTACTACATCTGGAGCCCCAAGGGAGCACTCTTAAGCGTGCTAAAAACAGATTCAAGTCCCGGAGGGTATTGCTACAGACATGAGTGGGTCACGCGGCAAAATCTATCTTTACCATGGATCAATAATCTTTCTATCCAGAAGAGCTAGGAGAAGAGGGAGACCGACATACCAAGCCACACTATTCATAGTGGTCCGGTTAGTAATGACACCATCGTCTCCCGAGTACTTATTGACAACGGATCATCCCTCATGGTATGGCCCATTGGCAAACATTGACTTATTGGGGGTCGATCCAAGACAACATAAAAACCTAGCTCCACATGGCTAGAGCCTTCGACGGGTCAAAGAGAGACAGGTGTGGGGGAAAGTGAACATACCAGTGGAAATCGGTCACAAGTTTTCTAACATCTCCTTACAGGCCATCGATCATCCCAAGATCTTTCAACTTACTCTGGGACGGCCTTGGATACTTGCAATGCTGGTGCCTTTCCCTCTAGGTTCCACCAAAAGGTCAAATTCATCACGATGGGCGGATAGTTACAGTACTGGGCGAGCAGGATTACGCCATATACAAAGAGACTGCCATACCTTACAATTGGGGTTGAGGGTTCAGAAGACCTGGGACTGCAGAATTTTCAACGAAGTGATATGGTGACCTGCCAAGAGGGGTCATCAGTTAAAGAGGGGCTGCACGGAGACCTTCGGACTGGGATCATGTTCCTACGGCCGCGGAAGAAGCACAAGCCAGGGGGCAGATGAAGGGGAAAATGATTGACACCCAGATGTGCAATCCCTCCTCTCCGACAATCTTTCGAAAGGCAAATACCATTCAAAAGCTTTCAAACTAAAACGAAGAGGGACAACAACAAATGGGGGAATCAATCTCCCGCGTGACCAACCAACATCCAGCTTGAACAAAAATGGTTTTGTTGATATCAATAGCGCTATGGTTACGCTCAGGAGTAGGGAAAAAAATTATGAACAAATTTTATTAAGTCTATTTATCCAAATTCCTTCTAGGGTTTGTTTCTTTTTTATATTTGATTTCATTTTTTTTTATTTCACTAAGATTCTACCCTCCATCGAACATCAAGGATATTTCGCGCAAGTAGTATGTAAAAAACGCTGATATCTTTTCCAACGCGCTGGGTAGTTGTTTGAAGACGATATCTTGGACCACGAAGTAATACAGAAATGGCTAAAACAGATACAAGCAAAATCTCGATTTGACGAGCTGCTGGAGACAGTAAATATAGAGAAGCATGAAAACCTAGGAATCAAAATCGGGACCTGTTTGTGTTGCCAAGCAAAAAATGTTGAGATAAACGAGCTAATTAATCGAATTTGCAGATGTTTATTTTGCCTGGTCATATGGTGGACATGCCAGGGCTAGCCAGTCGATTAGTAGTGCTTAGGCTTCCACATGGAAGAAGGTCAAACCTATAAAAACAAAAACTAAGAAGATTAGCCCGAACATCTGCTTACAAAAATCAATAGAAGAAGTCATGCAAATATGGAAGTTAGGGTTCATCGAAAGTATCCGACTACCTAGAATGGGTGGCAAATGTAGTCCCCGGTATAAAAAGAACGGATAGTGCGCCGTATGCGTGGACTATCGGGACTTAAACCTAAAGCCACGCCAAAGGTTATCTTTCCCCCTACTCTTATTGATGTTCTAGTGAATAACAACGCGGGAAACCTTCTCTATCCTTCATGGACGGTTTCTCAGGCATACAATCAAATAAAAATTGGCCGAATGGAAGACAAGACCAAGACAACCTTCATCACTACATGGGGAACTTTTGTTACAAAGTCATGACCCTTCGGTCTGAAAAAGACGGGGCATCGTATCAGGGAGTGCCTTTGGTCAGCCTTACTTAAGACATCGATGCCATCGAGAGGTTTTAAATGTATTGTCGACGACATGATAGACTATCCAAAGAAGGAGAAAGCCAGTAGATATATGAGGAAATTGTTCAAAACGAATGAGGAAGTTCCAGCTTAAGTTTTTAATCCGGAAAAATGTACTTTCGGGGTTACAAGGGGAAATGTTAGGGTTCGTCATCAGCCAGGAGGGCTTTAGATTGACCCTAACAAGGTAAAGTCCATATTAGAGTTACTTCCACGTTCCGTTAAAGAAGTAAGGAAAGCTTGCTGGGGAGGACTAAAATTATATTTGATCGGTTTATCTCACAAACTCACCGACAAATGCGGCCGCTATTCGTCTGTTGAAGAAGAAACGCCGACAATAGAAGGGACGACGAATGTGAAGAAGCGTTCAGGACAATCATAGGACTATCTTATAAAAACCCCGGGTCTTGATAGTCCCGAAAACAAGGAAAACCCTTTTCTTATTCCTCTCCAACTCCCCGATTTCCCCCATGGGATGTGTGCTGGGGCAAAAAGACGGACAAGTGGGAAGAGATCGTCCATTATTATTTGAGCCATGAAGTTTCACAGATGCGGGAATAGAGGTACTCAGTGGTAGAGAAGACGTGTTGTTGCGTTAATTTGGGGTCTTGCATCGACTTAAGGGCAATTACACGCTTTACTATATTGGTGAGCTGTTGACAAGACATGACCCCTTGAAATACTTGGCAGAGAAGCCAGCAATGGATATAGGGTAGAATTCTCTTAATGGCAGATGCATTCTATCCAAGTGGACAATCACGTATATTGTAATCAGAACTCGAGAAAGGGCACAAGCCTAGGCCGATCACGTTGGCCGAATACCACTGTTGAGACAGATACCACAAGAAATACTAGTCCAATTTCGGATGGAGAAAACTATCAACAGAGAAGATATGCCGGTAATAACCCTGAGTGAGAGCAAAATGGTGGGTGGAATGTTCTTCGACGGGGCTCCAAGTGTGTTTGGTTGTGGGGTTGGGGCTGTAGTTGGTTTACCCCTGTCGGCACTCTATTCCACGGCAGCGACGAGTCTTAACTATGTAACTTTTACCTAGTTTATCGTGGAATATGATGCTTGGTGTCTTGGCCGCAAGTTGGTCCTGCCAAAGGGGTTTCCGACATTTGTTGAGGGTGATGGGGTATCAGGCAGCTCATTATGTCTTCTTTATTGTGGGGGTTGGTATTTTTGTTTGTACCTTTGTGGGTAAGGTAAATGAATTCATTAGGGTATGTGCAGTGGGTGGAGTTCTAAGGCAATCACCTTCACGTACATCCCGTGATTTCAGATCAGTCTTAGCAGATGCCCCTAGCACACTAGCTACGGTGATTCAAATAACAGGAGGCAGCGAAGTCAAACCGATGAATCATAGCACATCGAAAAGTCGGCCCCGCTTTTGTTTGACAATTGAAAAGATAAAAGACGATAGCCCTGGTAATCACGACATCAGACCTTCCCTCAACGAAGGTAAAATATACCTGAAATGGCTAGTAAGAATGACCATGAACGCTCAGAAGGTTGGCAAGTCATTTCTTATTATGTGGGTTATTACATCTACAAGAGATCATTTGATACACCCTGTTTGAGGATGTGTGACCAAACAATGAAGCATGCGAACTCTGAAGGAATTTCATGAAGGGGTTGTGGGACTCTTATGAATTGGACTACATGTTGGCCCGAAAAATCATGGGTTTAGGGTATTACTGGTTAACCATGGAGTCGGATTGATAAAGTTTGTTAAGCACTGCCATCTGTGCCAAGTATACGCAAACCGGATCTCAAGCCTCCCACCCAATGCAGCTACCATTTGTTATCAGCCGTCGCCTTTCTCCATGGTGGGGGAATCGACATAATTGGCTCCATTCACTCCAAGGCATCCAATGGCCATTAGATTTATACTGGTAGCGATTCGATTACTTCACCAAAAGGGAGAAGCGTCATCATATACCAATGTCACAAAAGGGTTAAAAGTCCGCTTCTTAAAAAGGGACTAATCGCCCGGTATGGAGTTCCTGAGTCAACATCACGGAAATGGTACCAATTCAACAATAATCCGGTGACAGGTTTATGTCAACAATTCCACATAAACATAGAAATTCAACACCCTACCGACTCAAATGAAACGGTCAGGCAGTAGAAGCAGCAAACAATAATATCAGAAAATCATCGAGAATAATGACAACAACTTACAGAGATTGGCATGAAATGTTTCCATTTGCCCTCATGGCTTATAGGACCTTCATTAAGAACATCTATGGGAGCCACCCCTTTCTCCATTGGTATTATGGTAAGAAGCAGTGCTACCAGTGGCCTAAGGTCGAGATACCATCATTCAGAATTTTGTCCAGGAAAATCAATTTACATGAATCGAGCAATTGGGTAAAGAAAAGGTTGGGATCAGTTTGAACTCTGATTGATGAAGTTGACTTACCGCTATGTCATGGTCATGTACCAACTGAGGTATTGCCCGGCATTCATACAAATGAAGATGAGTCATCGGTATCTTCAAAGAGGCATCTTGTACTAAGAAAACGTTTCTCCCCCGTAACCGCCCAAGACTACCAGAGGAAATTCCACTTCCAAAATTATGATGCCCGTATGTGGTTGAAAAAGGTTTCTACAGGTGGCGCCTCTTAATAACTCAGTGGATGGTTCCAGAATAGTAGTGATCCCGTCAACACAGACGCCTTTAACGATGTACTATCCTTAGGCAAGGGAATCGAACGTTTTTGCCAATGTTATGAAAGCCAATATTCGATACAAAGTTGTTGAGTTGAGTTTTTACTTTTCTACAGGCAAAGCTAATATCCCTGAATGGTCAACGACCCAATCAGTTCTCATCACATAAATACACTTAAAACAGTACCCACCACTTTCGTCAACGACGTATTGAACACTAAATGAAAATGAATCTTAATGTAATTGTGAATTAATTTGTCTACTTCCTAAGCATTGAAACCGAGCGCATTTATGAAGATAACATTACCATAGAAAGAGCTTTGTCCATAATGAAAGGCAGGCACATCTTGATTTTCAATCCTGTGTCATGATAAGAATGAAAAGGAAGGCAGGAGACATACCGACACGAGGTTCGGTTGTTTGGTTACTATCCTTAGATAATACTGGAGTGCATATGAAAATTAAGGGTCTATCATCCACATCATGAAAAAAGCTCACAGCTTAGCTTAGTTAGAAAGCATGTTCAAGAGCACCAGATAAGTCAGGACCATTATGAAGAACTGTCTAGATGTTTCCTTAAATACGGGTTGCAGCCCATAACGGGGGGCACTTCCCTAGATCTCTCAAGGTTAGCCAACATGGGGCCACTCTTTTATGCCATCATTTTCATTAATAGGGGTAGTTAGCCCTAAAAGAAGGGAACTCCCTGATCCTCTCAAGGTTAGGCCCATAGGGGGCACCTTTGTTCAGCCATCATTGGGTTGTCAGCCAAAAAGGGGCACTTTCACTAGATCTATCAAAGTTAGCCCCACGGGGGCACCTTTTAGCAATCAAGGTATCAGCCCTATATGGGAACTCTACCCGTAAAAAAAAATGTTCTCAGGGTCAACTCATAAGGCTTCCCTTTTGAGGACTATTCTTGTTTAGGTTAGTCAGCTCTTGGGGCACTTTTCTAAAAATTAATCCAAGGGGTTAGTCGCCCATTATGGCTCTTTCCCGAAAAAAACTGTTCTCAGGAGTCAGGCTCTATGGGCCACCTTTTGAGAGTTCTAGTTTAGGTTAGTCAAGCTCTGGCGGGCACTTTCCCAAAAAAATTAATCCAAGGGTTAGTCACCCAATATTAGGGCACTTTCCGAAAGAAAACTGTTTCTCAAGGTCAGCTCATAAGGGTACCTTTTGAGTCAATTCTAGTTTAGGTTAGGTCAGCTCTTGGGGGCACTTTCCTAAAAATTTTCCTAGGGTGATCAGCCCATTATGGGCACTTTCCCGAAAAAAGACTGTCTTAGGGTAGTCATATGGGCACCTTTGAGAACAGTTCTAGTGGTTAGTTAGTCAGCTCTTGGGGCACTTTCACTGAAATCAATCCAAGCGGTTTAGTCTAGCCCAATATGGGCACTTTCCCGAAAAAAGCCGTTTCTCAAGCGGTCAGCTCTAAGGGCACCTTTATGAGGACAGTTCTAGTTTAGGTTAGTCAGCTCTTGGGGCCACTTTCCTACAAAATTAATCCAAGGGTTAGTCAGCCCAATATGGGCACTTTCCCGAAAAAGCTGTTATTCAAGGTCAGCCTCATAAGGCACCTTTTGAGACAGTTCTGTTTAGGTTCAGTCAGCTTTGGGGCACTTTCCTAAAATTAATCCAAGGGTTTAGTCAGCCCATATGGGCACTTTCCCGTAATAACCTGTTCTCAGGATCAGCTCCATAAGGGGCACTTTTGAGACCTTGATGTTGGTTGTCAGCTCTTGAGCACTTTCCTAAAAAATCAATCCAAGGTTTGTCAGCCCAATATGGGCACTTCCCGAAAACCTGTTTCAAGATGTCAGTCCATAACCGCGGCAACCTTTGAGACAGTTCTACTGTTAGGTTAGTCAGCTCTTGGAGCACTTTCCTAAAAATCAAGCCAAGGGTTAGTCAGCCCATATGGGCACTTTCCTAAAAATCCTTCTCAGGGTCTGCTCATATGGGCACCTTTTGAGACAAAATTTTATCTAGGGTTAGTCAGCCCAAGAGGGCAACTTTCCTAATGTTTTATATCAATGATAGGTAGCCCTATATGGGCACTTTCCCATAAAATCCGTTCTCAGCGGTCAGCTCATAGGGGCACCTTTTGAGGACACTACCATAGAGTTAGTCTGCCCAAGGATGGGCACTTTCCTAAAATCTATTTTAAGCGTTTAGACAGCCCAATATGGGCATTTTCTAGTTCTCCCGATTAGTCAGCTCTTGGGGGCACTTTACGGAAACATCCTCCCAAACAGTTGCTAGTCTAACAAGACGCTTCTGTCGACAGGTAGCCAGGCTCATTAAGGGCACTTCCTAAGTAAAAAAATTTTCTTTCCAAGGTTGCAGTCTGATAAGACGCTTCCTATCATCATTTCTCATATATTCCTACTCAATGTTGAGATGTGTCATGTCGCCCAACTTGTTATGCCCATAATGCACCTTTTTGGAGTGGGAACATTACCTTGATTTGTTAGGAACATCTTCAACCGTAGGATTATAGCTCTTGGGGCTTTTTCCTACTATAACCTAATTCAAGAGGTCAAAAATGGCGTATTTTGTTTGGCTGGTAGTTAAGTTTTTCAATTCTTTTCCACAAAGTGGTGGATGCTGTTTTATAACATGGGGTGCCAAGCGGAATCAACAATTCTCAAAAATAATCAATTTTTCAATTTTTCCTAACTTTTTCCCAATTTTTCCTAATTAGCTTATAATTAATAAAAATTGTTCAAAAAATAAAAAATAAATAGGATAAAACACTTCTCAATTTGAAAATGATTTCAGAAATGGCAAATAATAATATAATAAATCAATTTTTTTATTATTTTTTGGAATTTTCTATTATTAATACATATATATAGAAAATAATGCATTGCATATAATGCATTTGGCGTGATATTTTAAAATTACGGGAAATGTGGGCTACGCTCCAGCTGGTCCGGACCATGGGGCTAAGGCGCGCACACGGGGGTCGTCGCGGTCTAGGGTTCGAATCGCGGAGGACGCCCAGTTTCCGCGTTTTGTTAATTTTTCGACTTATCCAGGTGACCTACGTGCGCCAGCATCTGATTGGTGGAAGTCAAAACGCACGCACGGGCGCGTGAACATCCCTTACCTCGGAAGCCGAGATCGCCCCGGCGAGAAAGATAAAATTTCGTATCATTTCGGCCGTTTTGATCCGATTTTTTGCACGGAATCCAACAGATCTTCAACGGAATAAGATAAAACACTTTCTAATTGGATCAAAATCGCCAACAAACCTGGATAGGCACGGATCGAGTATAGCGTTTTTCAATCGGAAATCCCGATCAGCTTTCAATCGGAGGAAATCCGGCTTATCCAGCTCAAATTTCAGGTGGCCTATAATAGAGGAGGAGGTGAAGCATGCCCAAAAACACATATCAGAATGCGGATGAGAGGGAGGAAAAGAGTGGCAAATGGAGAAGCCAAGCCGGACCGCCGACCGGGTTCAATCCACCGCAAGGAGACGTTCTGGGAGTAAACCGCCACCTCAATCGGACTCAGCACCCTCATGAAGCTAGGATTCGACCACTTACTCCGCGCAAACGACCGCCGGACGCCGTGAACGGCAGCCCAATTATCCGCCGCCGTGACCGACCGATCCGACCCGACCCGCGCACCGATCCGGATCCAGGCGTCACAGTCGGCCATTTTCCAGATTTTTTATTATTATTTATTTATTTAATTTCGGTTTATTTGTTTATGTTGAATTTATTTATTATTATTTATTTATTGTCAACATTTATTTATTTATATTGCGTTAAATAGGAAAATGTAGGAATTTATTTTTTCTAGGATTTAATAATGTTAGAAAATAGAAAATAGAAGATAGAAAATAGGAAATAAAGAAAAAAATAAAATAAAATAATAAAATGAAGGAAATAATAGGAAATATTAAATAATAATAATAATAGATTAAATTTTTAAATTTCAAAATAGGATAGATAAATAAAACTTAATGATAAAATTTTCAACAAAAAATATAAAAATTATAAAATCATGAAAAACTTACATAACTTATAAAAATACAAAAAATCATGAAAAACCTATAAAACTTTTAAAAATCACAAAAATCATAAAGAAATTCAAAAGAATTATAAAAGAATCGTAAAATTAGTTTTAACACTTAGAATATCCTTTTCTTCGAATATAATCAAAATAGATGTTTTCCCCCAAAAATCATTTTCAAAAATCAAATTCAAAGTTTACGGCCGTAGAAATTTTTAGAAAAATCCCAATAGATGTTAAGAACGTAAACCAAAAGATGTTGGCCAAGATTAAAATTCATCAACAAACTTAAGATTTTCGAAAAGAAAGGGAACTACGACTTGTTTGATCTGAGTTGCAGGTACGTAGGCACCCATTCGGTGTCAACCCCCTAAAAGATTTAATAATATTCACTTTTCATGAAAAATAAATTCAAATATCATAAAAGTAACAATGACACAATGAAAACATTTCTAAAGGATGGAACAATTTTAAGGATTAGGTGGTAACCGCCATTGGTTTTAATTAGGTTAGCCTCCGGACCTAGAAATCTCTGGTTTTCACTTTTTATCTTCTCACTAAAACGTAGAAGAGGAAATCATCGACGGACTAGTAGGCCCAAATTAAGGGACTAATCCGCGTCCTTTAGTCTTAATTCATACTTTTCCAAACTTCAGGTGGGTGGCGACTCCTATAGCTTTCGTTATGCCTTTGGCTTGGCGAGGGCTTCTTGCTGGAAGTTGGAGCTTTGGGTGGAGTTGTGTTTCCGGATTTGGATTGGGGTATCAAGCGCTAGAGGGGAAAGACGCCAAGAAGGGGGGGGGGGGGGAGGCGTGGTGTGCCTCCTGAGGTTGGGGATATAGAATTTTTCTTGAAGAGTAGGCAGTTTCGCTTTTCAAAGTGGGCAGGAGCTGCGTTTCTAGTTCACTCGTCGGGTTGGTGGTCGTTGTGGAGGGGGGGCAGGGGGAGGGTTGGGGGGGTATCGGAGAAATAACTAATGGGGGGGGGTTTTTGGGTTGGTTGGTTGAGTTGGGTGGAGGTTTGGTGGCGGGTTGGGGGTGGTCGTGGAAGGAGGGGTGGGAAGAGGAGAGGGGGGGGGGGTGATGCGGAGTTGTGGTTATTTTTTTTTTTTTTTATTTTTGGAGTATTTTCGGTGCTTTTTTTTTTTGTGTTTTTTATGGGGGGGAGTGGGGGGAGGCGCCCCCCTGGGTAGCGGGGTGGTGGGGAGTGGGAAGGTGGAGATAAGTGTGAAGATAAAGTGGGTTTTAAGTGGAAGGGCGGGTATAAGTTGAGATGAGTTTTTGGGGATGGAGGGTGTTTGTTTTGGGCGGGGGATGGGTGGGAAGGCGCGGAGTAGAGGAGTGCGCGCGGGGGGGTATTGGTGGGCTTGGGGGGTTTTTTGTTGGTGTGGGGTGAGATGGGTGGGGGATGCTCTGGTCCCGTTGAGCGGGGTGGGGTTGATTGCCCTGTAGGGGAGGGGCCACCCTTCGAGTCAAGGCGTCAGATGTGTTTACTGGGACTATTTTGGCACGGTGTGGGAGAAGGCGGGGCGGGCGATAATTGTTTGCCGTGTTGGTTGGGGTTCTGTTGGGTGAGTTGCGCGGGCTTTTCTAATTTCTTGGTTTCACGTTTATTAACATCCTTTGGATTTTTCTAAAATTTCTAAGCCTAAAACTTTTGAATTGAATTCTTTGAAAAATGACTTTTCGGGGGGGAGGCGTGAAAAAAATCTATTTTGAGTTTATACGAAAGAAAAGACGTAAGGAAGAAGACGAAAAGGAATTATATTCTAGTGTTAAAAACTTATTTTTACGATATCTTTTTTAATTCTTTTGAATTTTTTTATGATTTATTGTGATTTTTATTGTTTTATAGGTTTTTACATGATTTTTTGGTGATTTTATATAAGTTTTGTAGTTTTTCAGATTTTTATAATTTTTATTATTTTTTGGTGAAATTTTATCTTAAGTTTATTTTCTATCATATTTTGAAATTTAAAATTTTTTCTTTATTATTATTATTATTTTTAATATTTCTATTAGTTTCCTTCATTTTATTATTTTTTTATTTTATTTTTTTTTTTAATTCCTAATTTTCTATTCTTCTATTTTCTTTTTTACTATTATAGATCCTAGGAAAAAATACAATTCCTACATTTTCCTATTTATCTGACAATATAAATAAAATAAATGGTTGCAATAAATAAATATTAATAATAAATTCAACATAAACAAATAATCAAAAAATAAAATACAAATAATAATAATAAAAAATCTGGGGGGGGGGAAGGAAAACCGATACTTAACTGGTTCCGGATCGACGTGGTTGCGCGGGTCGGGTTGGGGGGTCGGTCGTGCGGACGGTCGGGTTCGTGGTCGGTGTCTCGGATCGGCATTTCGGTCACGGCGGGCGGTGGCGGGGTATCTGGTTTTATTCGGCGGCGGGGGCGGTTTCGGGGGGGGGCGCGGGGTTGGCGGTGTTACGGCGGGTATGGGCGGTTGGGCGGGTATTCCGGCGCGCGGGGGCGGGTTTTTCGTTTTTATTGGCTCGTTCACGGCGTTCCGGCGGGGTCGTTTGCGCGCGGGTGAACGGTTGTCGGAATCCTTTAGCTTCTTGGTGAGGGGGGGCTGAGTCCCGATGGTGGTGGGCGGTTTACTCCAGAAACAGTTCTCCTTGCGGTGGTTTTTTGTTATTTTAATTGAACTTCTCCGGTCGGCGGTTCACGGCTTGGACTTCCTACCGATTTGCACTCTTTTCTCTCTCCTCTCGCCAATTCTGATTTATGTGTTGTTTTGGCTTCTTTCACCTCTCCCTCTATTTACAGGCACCTGAAATTGAGCTGGATAAGGCTCGGATTTCCTCCGATTGAAGATGATCGGAGATATTTTGATTTTCGATTGAAAAACTAACTACCGATCGTTATTTTTGCCTATCCATCGGTTTGTTGCGATCTTGATCCAGTTAGTTTGTGTTTATCTTATTTCCGTTTGAAAGATCTGTTTGTGTGGGGGAATTCGTTGCAAAAAATTTTTTTCGGATCATCAATACAGGCCGAATCCGAAAAAAAAAAAAAAAACCGATAACCGAAAAAAATATAAATAAACGCCGAAAAAGAACCGAATCCCCGAAAAAAAAGAAAAAATAAAAAAAAAAAAAAACCGACCGAAAAAAAAAAAAAAAAAACGAAAAACACAGTCCGAGAAATACGAATTTTTTCTTCTCACCGGCGATATCTCGGGCTCGAGGTAAAGGGATGATCACGCGCCCGGTGCGTTGCGTTTTCTTCCAGCCATCAGTTGCTGCCACGTCGTCACTGGATAAGTCGAAAAAATTACCAAAAAGCGGGGAAACTGCGTCCTCCGCGATTCGAACACGAGACCTCGACCCCTGTGCGGCCTTAGCCATGGTCCGGACAGCTGAGCTAGCCCACTTTCCCGATTTTTTTATTTTTCGCCAAAATGCATATATGCAATGCGATTTTTTTCTATTTTTTGTTTTTTTTGAAAATTCCAAAAATTTTTAAAAAATTGTTTATTATTTATATTGTCCATTTTGCTGAATTCATTTTTCAAAATTGACAGGTGTTTTCCAATTTATTTTTATTTTTTGAAACATTTTATTATTTTATGCTAAATTAGGAAAAAAAATTGGGAAAAATTAGGAAAAATTGAAAAATTGATTATTATTGAGAATTGTTGATACTGAGGGACAAAATGGGGTTGTTTGGTGGGTGTGGTTTCTGCTTTGTTGAGTTGTGCCCCCACTCTGCGGGCGTTCTTTGTTTCTTGCGTTGGTGGTTTACAGATTGTTTTTTTTTTGACCCCTCTTTCGTTTTTTTTGGCCCCTCTTTGTGGTTTAAAGTGTTTTGAAAATTAAACTGACCTTTAAAATACAAAGACATCAAAACAAAATAGTCGCCATTTGTTGTACCTTCTTGCATGAATTTTGGTTTTTTTAGTAGGATAATATGACCCCAACATGAAGAGATTCCAGAGCTGGTGGTGCAAACCAAGACCACCAAGAAGCCCATATGAGCTGAGGGGGGAGAAAAATATGGAAAATGGGGAAGAATTTGCCCCAAACCCCCCAAGGGCTGGTTAATACCTTACGGTTTTTTGAATTTTTTTGAAGATAGATGTTTGTTCCTATCTATTCTAGGTATATGTCCCCCCCCCTCATCCACAAAAAGTAAAAAGTGCTTTATGCGGCTCTGCTCTTCTCTAACTAGTTGGAGACCATTTGGACCATCTCAGCAATTGAGTAGTAGGAAATTGATATGAGAAATGTTGATATGATAGGGAAGCGTCTTATCAGACTTGAAACCTGGGAAAAAAGAAAAATTTACTTAGGAAGTGCAAGTTGGGCCCTTTGGAGCTGCTTACCCTGTCGACAGAGCGTATTCCGTTCAGACGAGCAATGTTTGGGAAGCGATTGTTATCCGAAAAACTTTCCATAAAAAACAATAAAAAAAAAGTGCCCCAAAACCAAGGGCTGACTCTAATCGGGAGATCGGCGAAGAGAGAAATATAGGAAAATGCCCCATTATTGGGCTTCTGATTTTGATAATCCTTTTAAAATAGATTTTAGGAAAGTAAAAGTGCACCTTTCTTGGGATGGGGACTATCCGTTGGTAGTGTCTCAAATGGTTTGCCTTATGAGCTGTCCTGTGTTCGGATTGATTTTGGGGGGAATGGGAAAAGTGTTAGTCTGGTAACGGGTGAAGGGGGAGAAAGTGCCAATACGTGTGCCCCATATTGGGCCGCGCTTTCTATCTATCCTTTGATAAAACTTCTTAGGAAAGTTGCCCCTCTTGGGCTGACTAATTGGACTAATTAGATTAAAAATTTGTCCTCAAAAGAGTTTTTTTATGCCCCTTATGAGCTTGACCATGAGATGAGAATGGATTTTTTGGAAAAGTATAAAGTGCTCTATATTGGGCTATCTCTTGACTACCCTTGGATTGATGTTTTGGAAAGTGCACCAAAGAGCTGACTACCTAACATAGAAAATGTCTCAAAAGGTTTTTGTTTTTTGCCTTATGAGCTGACCTTGAGAACAGGTTTTTTCGGGAAAGTGCCCATATTGGTCTCGGACTAACCTTGATTGTTTTTTAGGAGAAGTGCTCCAAGAGCTGGACAACCTAACATAGAAACTGTCTCAAAAAGGTGCCCTTATCGAGCTGATTCCCTGGAACCGGTTTTTTCGGGAAAGTGCCATTTTGGGATGGTCTAAACCCTTGGAATTAATTTTTAGGAAAGTGCCCAAGAGCTGACTAACCTAAACTAGAACTGTCTCAAAAGGTGCCCTTATGAGCTGACCTTGAGAACAGTCTCTTTTGCAGGGAAAGTGCCATATTGGGCTGACTAAACCTTGGATTAATTTTTAGGATAAGTGACCCCAAGAGCCGTGAATAACGTCGTGAAACTAGAACTGTCTCAAAAGGTTTGGCCCTTCTTTGCCCTTATGGCTGACCTTCGAGAACAGGCTTTTTTTTTCGGGAAAGAGAAAGTGCCCATTTTTGGGACTCTCTGACTAACCCTTGTGGATTGATTTTTAGGAAAGTGACCCAAGAGCTGGTCCTAACCTAAAACTAGAACTGTCTCAAAAGGTTTTGGGTTTGTTTTATGCCTTATGCAGCTGACCCTAAGAACAGGTTTTTTTTTTCGGGAAAGTGCCCATATTGGGCTGCTAACCCTTGGATTAATTTTTAGGGAAAGTCGCACCAAGAGCTGACATTAAAAAAACCTAAACTAGAATAGTCTCAAAAGGTACCCTTATGAGGCTGACCTTGAGAACAGGTTTTCTATATGAGAAAGAGGAAGAAAGTGCCATATTGGGCTGTCTAACACCTTGGCATTAATTTTAGGAAAGTGCCCCAAGAGCTGACCTTAACCCTAAACTAGAACTGTCTCAATAAGTTGCCCTTATGAGTGACCTGAGAAAAGTTTTTTCGGGAAAGTTGCCATATTGGGCTTGACTAAACCCTTGGATTAATTTTAGGAAAGTGCCCCAAGAGCTGACTACCTAAACTAGAATTGTCTCTAAAGGTGCCCTTATGAGGCTGACCCTGAGAATAAACAGTTTTTTTTCGGGAAAGTTCCCATATTGGGCTGACTAACCCTTGGAAGTGGCTCAAAGGTGCCCCCTGTGGGGCTAACTTTGAGAGATCTGGGAATGATGCCCCTTTTTGGGCCTGACTACCCTATGATGGCTCAAAAGGTGCCCCCTATGGGCTACCTTGTCGAGATCTAGGGGCAAGTTCCCTTTTTGGGCTAATAACCCTTATTATGTAAATGGATGCATTAAAAGGTGCCCATGTGGGGCTTAACTTGAGTGATCTAGGGAAGTGCCCCATTTTGGGCTCTGACGTACCCCTATTATAGGACACATCTAGAAACGTTGCTTCATATGGTCATGACATTATTCTGGTGCTCTTGAACATGCTTCTAACCTAAAGCTAGAGGATGTGATGCTTTTCATGATGTGATGATTAGTCATTTTTTTAATATGCTCGCCATTTATCTTGGATTAGTAACCAAACAAACCGAACCTTCGATTTGTCCGGTTTTGCTCTCTCCTCGACATGCTTCTTTTTCTTCTTATTCTTGACTTCGGATGAATATCTTGATGTGCCTTCCCTTTTATATGGACAACAGCTCTTTCTATGGTAGAATGTTATCTTAATAAAGCGCTGCGGTTTTAATGCTTTAGGAGTATGGACAAATTATATCACAAATAACATTACGATTCTCATTATCATTTTAGTGTTTATCTTTCGTTGACAACAGTGGTGGTTCATGAGTTTAAGGTGTATTTATTGTGATGAGAAGCTGATTGGGATCCGTGTGGACCTACTTCGGATATTAGCTTTGCCTGTGTGTAGAAAAGTTAAAGAACTCAACTCAACGAAATTGTAGATCGAATATAGGCTTTCAAAAACACAATTGGCATAAATTTCGATTCCCTTGCTAAGGATAGTACATCTTTAGGCGTCTTGTGTTGCGCGGATCCCTCAAGTCATGGACCATCCAATCTGAGCGTTTAGTATTAGGAGCGCCACCCAATGATAGAACCTTTTTCACATCCATACGCGGCGCGGTTCATAATTTGAGTGAATTGTCGTCTGTTGAGTCTTGGGCGTCTCATTGGGAGAACTTTTCTTAGTAATTGATCGCCCTCTTTGACGTAAGTCCTGAGGTATTCATCGTCTTGTTGACCATGGCTAGGGATATCCTTGTTGGTAGACTACTGACCCATGACTCAATAGCGCAGGGTCTAAGTCTTCTTTCATCACAATCAAGGTTCAATGATCAAACCTTTTCTTGTTGACTCCCAATCCGATTCTGTTAATTGAGTTTCTGACATAAATTCTGATGATGATGCTATCTTCGAATTTTCACTGGGTAGCACTGCTTCTGTCCATATGACTCCATGAGTAAGGGGTGGCTCCATAGATCGGTCTTATTGATAGGTCGCTAAAAGCCATGAGGACAATTGGTAACAGTTCATGCCAATCTTCTGTAAGGTGTTGTCGCATGTTCTCGATGATATGTCATTTTAGTTCTTGTGAGCTGCTTTTACTTGACCTCGTTCATTGAGGTCAGTTAGTGGTGTTTGATTGAATTTGCTATGGTTTAAGTGGAAGGAATTGTGACATAAACCTGTCATCGATTTATTGTTGAAGATGGTACCATTGTCGGTGATGTATTGACTCAGGTACTCCATACCGGGCTATTTTATGTCCTTTTTTTAAGAAGCGGGACTATGACCCCTTTGGGGACATTTGGGACGATGATGACGCGCGTCTACACTGTTGGTGGGGAAGGTATATCAATCGCGTACAGTATAAATTATGCGCGCATGGATGCGTTGGAGTATTAAAGTGTTTGGGCCCAATTATGTCGATTCCCCACATGGAGAAAGGGCCACGGCGCTCGATAACACAAATGTTGCTCATTGGGATGGAGCATTGATCCGGTTTGCGTTTTATTGGCACAGATGGCAGTGTCTTAACACATACTTTATGCAATCCGACTCATGTTTAACCAGTAATACCCTAACTCATGATTTTTCGGGCCCAACATGTAGCCATTCATATGAGGTCCACCATACCCCTTCATGTATTTCTTCTTGAGTTCGCATGCTTCATTTTCAGTCCACACATCTCAACAGGGCTGGTATCATATTGATCTTTGTAGTGTCTTTAGACCCACTTACTTAATAAGAATGATTCTATGGCAACCTTCTGAGATCGTTTCTTGGTATTCTTCGCTAGCCATTTAGGGTATTTACCTTCTTGGAGCGAAGGTCTGATGACGTTGATTACCAAGGGTTATCGTCTTGTATCTTTCAATTGATCAACAATAAGCGGGCCGACTTCGATGTCTATTTTCATCGGTTGCACTTCGGCGTCCTCATGTTTTTTGATAATCACGGATGATGTGTGGCTAGGGCAATCTGCGAACGGATTCTGATTTCTCGGCGATGTAGTGAAGGTGATTGCCTTAAACTCCTCAATCAGCTCTGTCAAGTGTTGATGTTCAGGTACTAGTTTGGGTCTTTAGTTTTGTATTCCCCTTATTGTTTGTAGTATGATGAGCGAAGAGTCCCCATATACCTCTAATTTGTCGGGTATTCCCATTTTGGCAGGCCCATCTTGAGGCCAAGAATACATGCTTTCATTTACACGATATTATGGGTATAGGCGTAAATGTAAGTCGCGTCGCTTGCAGGAATTGAGTGCCGTCTGGGGATACCAAGTATGACCCCAACCCCCAACCAAACACATTGGCAGGATCCCGTCGAAGAACAGTTTCACCACCATTTTGCTCTCTCTCAGGGTTTTCTACCGGGGCATATCTTCTACTGTTGATAGTTACTCATCCGGAAATTGGACTTGTACATTTCTTGGGTATCTGTTTCTTCACAAACAGCTGTATTCGCCCAACTGATCGGCTAAGCTTGTCCCTTTATCGAGTTTGATTTACATACGTGATGTCAACACCTCGGGATAGATGCATATGCTTAGAGATTCTACCCATTCAATGCTGGTCTCTGCCAAGTATTTCAAGGGGTCATGTCTTGTCAACTGCTCAACATGATAGTTAAAGAGTGTATGCCTTTAGTCGATGCATTGACCCAAATTACGCCACAACACGTCTTCTCTACCTCTGAGTACCTCTATTCCCGCATCTGTTGAACTTCTTGTCTCAAAAAAATATATGGGACGTTCTCTTCCCTCTTAGTCTTTCTTGCCCCAGCACCACATCCATGGATTCGGGAGTATGGTGTGAGGTATAAGAATAAGGGTTTTACTTGTTTTGCGGGGACTATCAAGACCGGGGGTTTTATAAGTAGTCTTTGATTGTCCTGAACGCTTCTTCTACATCTCGTCGTCCCATTCTATGCGGCGTTTTTCTTAACAGACGGAATAGCTCGGCCGGGCATGTGTCGGTGAGTTGTGAGATAAACCGAGCTATATATTTAGTCTCCCAGCACAGCTTCTTACTTTCTTTACGGAACGTGGGGAAGGGAACTCTAATATGGACTTTACCTTGTATTAGGGTCTATCTTAATGCCCTCCTGGGCTGTTGACGAAACCCTAACAATTTCCCCGTTTGTAACCCGAAAGTACATTTTTCATGGGTTTAACTAAGCTGGAACTCCTCAGTAGTTTTGAACAATTTCCTCAGGATATTACATGGCTTTTCCTTCTTTGATTTGGATATCATTGTCTTGTGTACATATACTTTAACCTCTAGATGCATTCATGTCGTGAAGTATGCGACCATGGCTCTCTGATACGTTGCCCGGGTTTTTCAGACCGAAAGGGCATGACTTTGTAACAGAAAGAAAGGTCCCCTGTTTGTGATGAAGTGTGTCTTGTCTTGTCTTCATCGGCCCACCATTTTTATTTGATGTATATGAGAAACTGTCCCATGAATGAGTTAGAGGGATGGTTACACGCGGTGTTATTCACTAGGAACATCATATGAGGGTAGGGGGAAGTTATCTTTGGCGTGGCCTTGGTTTATTAAGTCCCCGGGGATATGTCCACGCATACGCGCACTTTTCGTTCTTTTTTTTTTTTTATAACGGGGACTACTTTTCCACCCATTCCTAGGTTATCGGATAGTTACTTCGATGATGAACCCTACTCCAGTAGTTTCTTGATTCTTCTTTGATTTTTTTTTTTAGCAAGATGTCGGCCTAATCTTCATAGTTTTTTGATTTTTTTAGGTTTGTCATCTTCCCTTGTGGGAAGCCTGAAACTATTATCGACTGGTCTAGCCTGGATGTCACCATTTGACCAGGCAAACACATCTGATATTCGATTAATGCTCGGTTATCTCACATTTGGCTTTGGCACTCAAACTGGTCCCGATTTTGAGGTTCCTAGGGTTTCCATGCTTCTACAAAAAAAAGGGAAAAATTTTTTTAAAAATCGGGTGGCCCAAAACATTTTAATACCTTTTTGTTACCTTTCAAAAATTTTTTAATATATAATTCTATGCACTTTTTAAAAAGAAAACCTTGGGTTACATTCATACAAGCTTCTACTGTCTCAAAACTAGATTAAATTTAGGAAAATAAAAATGAATATCAATACCAAAATTCTTTCCCTTTTAAAATGAATACATTTAATAAAAAAAAAAAATTACACTTTTTTTTTTCAACAAAGGTAAAACAAAAAAAATTTTCTTTGATAAAGTTGCCTAAAAATTAAGGGGGCACCATTAAGATCAAAAAAAAAAATTTTTTTCATTTTTTCTGTCTTTTTTTTAAACAAAGTATGTTTTCAACATGGAAAATTTTCTTTTTTAATTTAAAAAGTGTTTCAATAAAAAATTATTTTGTTACTGGGGGATTCAGTTTTTTTACAAGACCTGATTGGGGGGTTTATAAAAAAAATTGGCTTTAAAATTTGTTGTTAATCTTTAACAACCCAAGAGCAAAGCTCAGCCCATCAAAGATAGGTTTTCTTACAAATTTGGGAGTCTCTTAGCCCCAAACGGGCCCTTTCCCCTTTTTTTTTTTCCCCATAAGCGGGTAAAAACCCCAATAAACTATTTGGGGTGGAAAAAAATTGACCCTTAAAATTACGGTTTAAAACCCAAAAAACCCATTTGATAACTAAAATAGTAAAACCCAAAACTTAAGCCCCCAAAAATTTTTCCCCCAACTCTTCAACAAAAGGGGCCCCCCAAAAAGGGAAAAGCAAGCACAAGAAAACAGTTCTCAATGTCATAGTACCCCCCTTTTTAAATTTTTTTGGGGTTTTTTTCAAAAAAAATGTGATAAAGTCAAACTTTTTTGACCTTAGTTGGCCCCCGAAAATTGCCCCCTTCTTTTTTTCCATACCTAAAAAAAAACGGGATATGGGGAAAACTTATTCTTAAAACTTAATATTTTACAAAGCAGCAGATCTTTTTGGGAAAAAATTTTTTGGTAATTTTGCTCTTAACATTAACTGAAACTCTCTCCTCTCTCCCATGCCCCCCCACACCCCCCCCCCCCTCCCCCTCCCTTCCTCTTTTTTACTCCCCCTTTTGGACCTTTCGGTACCAAAAAGGGGAATCCCCTTTTTCTGTCTTACATCCCCAAAAGGGGAAATGGAGAGAGGAAGTCCCCCTCCCCCCCCCCTCTCCTGGGGCTATTTTTAATTTAAAACTATCCTTTCCATAATTGTCCCAAAATCTACGGGAAAAGCAATATTTCTTTTCTTTTTGGGGACCTAAAAAAAAATTTTTCAAAACCAAAATGATAGAAACCCCCATATACTTTTAAACCAAATAGTTCTGTTTCCCCTCCTCCAAAAATTTTCAGACTAAAGTTTGTTCTTAAGTTTTTTGTTTTATTTTTCTTTTTTCTTCCCATAGCAAGTTAACTAGCAGAGAAAATTTCCCCTTTGGCATTACTTTAAAAAAATTCTTTTGTTTATATTTTCCCTTTTTCTCATGTTTGTGGGTTTTTTCCTTTTAAAAGATTTTAAAATTTTGCAAAAATAATACAAGGACAAAAAAAAAATATATATCCCAAAAGCCAAGAACAAACGAGCAAATCTCAAGCCTTTTTTTGCATGGGGTTTCTGAAAATAAGGACTTGCCCCAAAGAATATTAAAAAATTGAAAAATTAAATAAAAAAAATTTGAAAAGGAAACTCATAGGGGAAATGACATAGTCACAATTTTGTTGTTTTTAAAATTTGAAAAGAAAAAGGCAGTTCAAACATATCAGTCCCTGCAAAAAATTTTTAATTTTTGAATATTTGGGAAGGGATGGAACCTTATTCAGTTTTAAAGGGGGGTTTGAACATATCAGGCCCAATGGGCACCAAGGGAGAAAAAGGGGGTAACATAAAATGTTTTCTTGCAAAATTTTTGTCATTTTCAAATCATATCCAACATTTCCCCCTTTCCCTTTTTTAAATTTTGGGGGGACAAAAAAAAAAATTTTGGCCATCAAAATTTTGCGGGGGAAACCCCCTTCAAATAAAAACTACCACCAAAAGCATTTACTTAAAAAAAACCCCCAACAGAAAATCGATAAATCAAAAGATAATTACAGAAAAAAAAGGAACAAGTAAAAGCTATTAATGTTACGTCCTTTTAAATGCATTTCCCAAAAAGGGAGTCCAAAACTTAGGGACTCGCTTTCCAAAAAACAGGTCTAAATGAAAAAAATGAAAAGTTTTATCATAAAATCTGATAAAGGGCACCACCCTGTGGGTTAGTCAGAACTAGCACAAAAGGAATTTTTTTTCATTTCCAAAAACAGTAGCATGCAACTAAAATATTAAAATTCTAAAAAAAATTTGAAAAATTTAAAAATTGACAATTAAACCGAATTTGTTTAACTACGTGGGCATAAATTTGGATATCTTTCACTCTTTCATTAGATTTTTGGGTTTAAAAAAAGTGCCAGTACATACCCCAGATATTTTTATATTACCATTAAAAACAGCTTTATTTCTTAGTTAACGCAGGACACGGTTTAACGAACCACTTCCCCAAAACCCGATGGACCCCCAAAAAAAAAAAAAATAACCACACCGTTAGTTAAAAATTGCTCTTTTTTTTTAAAAACTTTGCAAAACCATTAGCTCGAAAATGATCAAAAGGGAAATTTAAGCCGGACCTGGGTTTTAATTTTTCCAAGATTTCTAAGCCTAAAATAAATTTCGGGGCCCGCAAATTTGTGTTTTTGTGTGTGTTGTGTGAGCTATCCCCCTTTCCCAAAAAAAAAAAGGAATTATGAAAAAATGGGGGAATTAACATATACAAAGACTTTTCAAATAAAAAGCAAACCTTATTTTTTTTCTCAAAAATCTTTTTTGATCACTCATTCTCAAATCAAAAGCAGCCTTTGACATCTTTAAATTTGGGAATGCCGTATATAAAAAATCACGTAGTGTATGTATTGGGGGGAAAAATACCCCAGACAAATGGGGCCCATGTCTAAGGGCACCGGCGAGGGAAAAATTATAATTTTTGCCAAATAGCCGCTGAAAAAATAAAGGGGGTTTTACAGCGAGCTACAGAGTTTTTCCCAAACAACGCCCCTCTTTTTCCCCCTACATTTTTAAGGATGAAAACTTCAAAAAAAATTTTCCCACCATTTGCAAAACAAGGGGGTTTAAATCGATAGAAAAAACAAACACCCAAACAAAAAAACCCAACACTTGCCATACCCCGCCTGGGTAGGGCAGAGGGTCGATACCCCCAAATTCCCCCCCAAAAAAAAACAAGTTGACCGAGCAATGAATTTTTAAAACTGCACTCCTTTTGCTTTGACCGTATTTTATTGGACCGAAGACCCTGCCCGAATACAAGTTCAATGAGGGAAAAAAAAAAAGAAGGAAAAAAAAAACCCTTTAAAAGGGAAAATTTCCCCAATACCCTTAAAGAAAGATGGCGATGGAAGTTTTTTAAAAAAGTATATCCTTTTTTCCATTCTCTCCAACCATTCATTTTCTACTGAGTATGGTTTTGGGAACCCGTGCAGCATGGACAAGGGAGGGGGAGGGGAGGGCCCAAAACAGAAAGAAAGCTGGGGAAGGGGGGGGGGGGGGGAAAGGGGAAATACGCGACAATGAAAACCCGACTAAAACGAAAAACGAGGGGAAAAAAAAATGGGCCGAACCCCCCATTAGTTCGTTAAAAATTTTTTTGCCCCCCCTGTGTTTTTTTTTTTTGGGTTTTTCAAAAAAAAATAAAAATTTTAAAAAATTATATTTTAAACCTTTGTAATAAAAATAATTGAATTTCATATTTTTGGTTGTATGTTTATCTAACTAGATAATTTGACTTTGATAACCACAAAAAAAGAATACAATTTTGAATGGGTATCAAATTTTTTCAGTGCATCATTTTTAATAAATTAAAATCGTTTTCCCAAAAAAATGGAAGAGGGGGTTTGGGAAATATGGTAAGGTTTTTAGTTTGGGAAATTTTATGTTGAACTTGAAATTAAAAGTTCGGCTTTTTTAGAGAAATCCCCCTAATGGCTTTAAAAAATATCTTTAACCTAAAATTTTTCCCCTTTTTACCTTTTAGGATATGAGGTTGATGTATTTCCCCAACTTGTTTTTTAAACATTATTTAAAATTTATGATTCTTGCATTGTACTCTCTAGGCTCATAATGCCTTTTTGTAATTTCCCCATCACAATCCACCACTTTTCACTATTAATCAACAAGCAAAGGCTTTAACCCTTTTTTTCAACTTTAGACCTGTTCATCTTTATTTAATTCACATCATTAATCTTCAACAATAAAACTAATAATCTCGGGTGATTAATTCTAATCATCATTATAACACCCCATTTTTGCCCCTCGGACATCAACATTTCTCAATTTAATAATCAATTTTTTCAATTTTTCTAATTTTCCTAATTTAGCATAAATAATATAAATTGTTCAAAAAATAAAAATAAAATAGGAAAAACACTTCAATTTTGGAAAAATGATTTCAGAAATCGGCAATAATATAATAATAAACATTTTTTAAAAAAATTTTGGAATTTTCAAAAAAAATACAAAAAATAGAAAAATCGCTTTGCCATATATGCAATTTGCGAAAAATAAAAAAATCAGGTAAAGTGGGGACTATCCTCAGTGGTCCGGACCTGGGCTAAGGCGCGCAACAGGGGGTCGGGGTTCTCGGCGGTTCGAATCGCGGAGGACGCAGTTTCCGCGTTTGTAATTTTTCGACTTATCCAGTGACCGTGGCAGCATTGATATTGGCTGGATAGGAAATCGCTACGCGCGGTGTGAGTGATATTCCACTTACCTCCAGACGAGATGAGCGAGGGGCCGGTGAGAAGAAAAAATTCGTATTTCGGCCGTTTTGATCGATTTTTTGCACGTATCCACTGATCTTCAACGGAAATAAGGAGTATTAACACAATCTAATTGGAATCAAATCGCAAACAAACCGTTGGAATAGGCACGGATCGGAAGTTAGTTTTTCAAACCGAAAATCGATTTTCAAAAGGGCTTCAATGGAGGAGGAATCCGATGCTTATCCAGGCTCAAGTTCATGGTGCCTATAATAATAGAGGAGGATGGTCTGAAGATAGCCAAAACACATTAATCAGAATTGACGAGAGAGAGATGGAAAAGAGTGCAAAAGCGGAGGAAGTCCAGCAGTGGACCGCACCGTCGGAGGTTCAAACCACGCAAGGAGACGTTCTGGGAAGTAAACCGCCACCACCATCGGACTGACGCCCTCAAGAAGCTAGGAATTCGACACTTCATCCGCCGCAAAAACGACCGCCGGACGCCGGGAACGAGCCAATACAGCCGCCGTGACCGGGACCGATCCACCGACCCGCGCAACCGATCCGGATCCGGTAAGTCGGATTTTCCCAGATTTTTATATTTTATTTTATTTTATTTATTTTGTTATTTGTTTATGTTGAATTTATTTATTATTTTTATTATATTGTCAACCATTTATTTATTTATATTGTCGTTAAAAATAGGAAATGTAGGAATTTGTATTTTTCTAGGATTAATATGTAGAAAATAGAAAAATAGAAGATAGAAAATAGGAAATTAGAAAAAATAAAATAAAAATAATAAAATGAAGGGAAACATAATAGAAATATTAAAAAATTTTTAATACATATAATTAAAATTTTAAATTTCAAAATGGATAGAAATTAATCTTAAGATTTAAAATTTTTCAACAAAAAATATAAAAATTATAAAATCATGGGAAAAACTTACAAAACTTTATAAAAATCACAAAAATCATGAAAACGTATAAAACTTATAAAAATCACAAAAATTCATGAAAATCACAAAAAATCATAAAAATCTCAAAAATCATAAAAAAAATTCAAAAGAATTTAAAAAGGAATCGTTAATAATAAGTTTTTAACACTTAGAAAAATCTTTTCTTCGAATAACTCACATATAGATGTTTTCCCCCCAAAATCATTTTCAAAAATCAAATTCAAAGTTTTAGTTAGAAAATTTTTAGAAAAAATCCCAAAGATATTAAGAACGTAAAACCAATAGTGTTTGCAAGAATGCTTAAAATTCATCAACAAACTTAAGTTTTTTCGAAAAAAAAGCGAACTTACGGCTTGTTGATCCTGAGTACAGGGTACGTAGGCACCCATTCGGAGTAACCCCCTCTAACATGAATAAAAAATCATGTCTCTTGAAAATAAATTCAAAAACATAAAAGTAACAAAAAGACACAATGAAAAACACATTTCTAAAGATGAACCAATTTTAAGAGATTAGGTGGTAAGCATAGGTTTTAATAGGTTGTTCAGGACCTGAAACTATGGTTTTCCCTTTTTTCTCTTCTCACAAAAAACGAGAAGAAGAAATAACGGAGACTAGTAGTCCAAATTAAGTGGACTAATCCGATCCTTTGTCTTAATTCAACTTTTCCCAACAACAGTTGGGTGGCGACTCCAAAAAATCAATAATACGAAAAAAAAATTCCTAATTCAAGTCGTGGTTCTAGATTTAAATGAGCGGTATAGGGTTCAGTTTAGTTTTTGATCGGATTAGGTATTTGGGAATCCAAAAATTAGACTCGACAGGTTGGCGACTCCCACTCGGGGACCCATGTCCATTAGGCTAGCCACCTGATTCTCTTCGGATTGATATCTTTAAGAAATGTATTTCTGTTTGTTATACTCGTTTGCTAACCTTTCAGGGTTTAGTTAGATTTTCAGTTTTTCTTTATTGTGGGGGCTTTGCATGCATATATTATCTGTGTGAGTAGATTGTGGTCGAACCCGGACCCGTCCTAGAAGAAACTGAAGACGGGGGGCCTTTGTGTAGGTTCTCGGGTGGAAGTGAGTTGATTCACGTTCCAGGGACCGATATTAGGCCTGACCCCCACCCTATGCTTCGTTATGGCCTGAGATCCATGTATTTCGAAAATGCGGGAGGCCATAGTGCTCGGGGGGAACAGTTAGAACCAACCTACTTTGATATCATTAAATCACAGAAGGTTGACAAATTGAATGACAATGTATTGGTTTGTTGTTTTGTCCTTGGGAGTTCAGGACTATTTCCCGTAATGTTTTCATAGTTCATTGTTTATTAACTAGTTGTGTCCTATTGTAATAGAGGCTAGCAGTGCAGTTAGTCGACCGCGCCTCCTCCGCAAGAATTTCGGGTTTGTACAAACCTTTGGACCCAAAATTGGTACTGGACCACTGGTTTTACCCTTGTATAACCCAGAGGATAGGAGCTTCATCCAACACGTAGATCGGCCCCGTCCCCTCACTGACTAAGACAGAGAGGCGAATTTGGCCTATGGTATACGGGCCATAGCTCCAGTTATGGGAGATCGAGACACAGCTTTCTTCATCGGACCGCATGAGATCTGCCCCTTACCCTGGAGGAGTATACCAGTTGTACAGGCTTCAGCATGACGATCGGAATTTACACGCCAGACCTGTGGGGGCCTGCGTATGGGTACTTCAGCAGTTACTAGGCATTCGTTAGACAGCATCAATAAAGCCTGGCAGACGGTACATGGGTATTGCCTACGCTGGCATATCTAGAAGCCTGGTTTATTGCCCGATGAAGACAATGGGGATAGAAAGGACATCCTGTGTGGGGCCCTAAGACGTACAGACAGAGAAGGGTGAACGCTTCATTGTCCTGCCTTCGCCATATATGTTCCCCACCGTGAACTTTATATATTCACTACAGGGTTTGCAGAGACTGGTATGACCAATTCCTGGTGGGAATATCTTACATTCCCCGTCTACTGCTAGAACAGATCCGAAACCTGTATTTTCTCAATAAGAAGGTCATGGTTCCTGTGCTCAAGCCTCACCATTCTGCTCATATGGTTCGTAAGCCACCTCAAGTGCTTCGGGTGAACATGGTCAGATAACCCTAGCCCAAAGGTAGATTTGCTGGATTTTTGTATAGAAAGGTGAAGTTACCGACGACATACCAGCTCAGTTGGGTAGATCTGCTTAGGAAGCCTTAGGCCGAAGATATTCTTGATGACAGCCAGGTGGAGTTTGCTGCAATTAAAATCATCTTAACGGCTAGTTAATTTTCCAAGCAGTGCCATTTAATCGGTGATCAAGGCTGCATCGGATATCACCCATACGTTGTTCCGCCAATTCGGTCCTCCAAGACATAGTTTATCGGCCTTCATGAAGCAGTCACCTTTTGAGTATCAAGATCCAAACATGTTGGTAGCCGAGAAGATTGCTAAGCTGGCAGCAGAGGTCAAAGCTCTTTGGTGAAGCCAGAATCGTAAGCCCGAATTGGACCTCGGCGAGTAGATGCGAGTGGGTAAACACCGAGCAAAACCAGAGGAGTTTGTAATCCACCAGCATACCAGAAAGGGGATAGGAAAGGTTACCGGGTTCCCTGACGTCACCAGACAGAACGGATAGATCCAATCCAGAAAACAGAGATCTACCTGGAACAGGTCTCAAGGCCCGGATGGAAGTATTACTGCGAAGCTGCTGGACTATAAGAAAGACATCGAACAGGACGCTTCAAGGAATCTGACAAGAGAAAAACAAGGGCCTTAGAAGCACAATTGGAGAAATCCCAAGCATAGGTCAAAGGGAAATAGAAGTAATTCATCAGTGGGAAACGTGCTCCGCAACAGAAGACAGAGGAGAGCTAGGAAATAGATTTTCATTGTAATCTTTCATTTTTATTTGACTCCAGAGTTATTATTAAAAGTAAGGTTTTGATAATACATTTGTCAATAGTTGTCAACCCGCTTTATCTTTTAGCTTTTCGCGTGACACATGCATTTCATTATTGAATTCATCACACTAAAAAAAAAAAAATAAATAAATGCGGTTCGGTATCAAAATAGCTTCCAAGCAACCGAACCCGCCCAGAAGCCCAGTCCTTACCACGCTCAAGAGCAATAAAAATGGCAACAGCAGTGACTAACCGCATTAACATAACGCTGAAGCTGCCTCAGAATCCAGGATTCATATTCCCTAGAGCAAACGGTTTCCAACGTTGGTTGCCCAAGTACACCTCCTTAACTGAAAGCCATCGGCCTTCCTGCGCAACCCCCAGACCGACACAAGAAGAGTATTCAGGGGCTAGGAAGGGATAAGCTGTGAGGGGCAGCCTCCGGAATACGAAGAAATCATTCCCACCTAAACCCAGCCTTCGAGTATGAGCCGAAGGTCAGCCTGGGCGACCTCTGATGGATCTGAAAAATGGGGTTGGTGGAAAAGAGAAAAAGAAACAAAAGGAGTATGGGAAGAAGCGGAACCATCTTCCAGCTTCTCAATGACAAAAATGAAAACTAATTGAGAGGCCCCGATGGTTTTGAAAGCCGGAAAATCACCAACCTGCCAGCAATATATGGAGGAAGCATACCCTGACAAGTCAAGGACCCAGATTTTGAGAAGTATGATGGGCCGCGCTGCCAAGAGCATTACCAGGCTATTATGCACGGGATGATGAGCAAGTATGCTCAATATGATCAACTCATGCTCCAAACTTCCAGGACAGCCTCACAGCGCCCTGCATTGGTCTGGTTAGTATGCTCACCTTGACTTACATAACATCATCAACACCTGGGGGAAAAAAGCTAGCCCGGGCCTTTTATGATCAATACAAGTTTAACATAGAAGTTTGCCCCATCTGTAATCGATCTGGGGGAGTCTCGATAAAAGACATACGGAGACGTTCAAGGAATATGACTCAACGCTGGGGGGCCCAAGCTGCCAGGGTTGCACCACTCCGTTATCTTGAAAAGGAATTGGACACATCAATATTTGTCAATACCTTGGGAATAAATAGTTATTTTTCAATTTGGTCGGCCGGACATACTCCTGTTTTGCCCAGAAGTAGTAGCTGCAGGTTGCAGGATCGAGAAATGCCATCACCACCGGCAGGCTCCAATCAATGGAACTCTTGGGTCACACCAACCCAAAGGCCCTTTGGAAGGGAAACAGAGTTAAAGAGCCCACAAGTCAGTACAGTGCTTCGGTTCAGGCCAGAAAAAACCTGGGACTCGGGTGACTTCCAGGACCGGAATACCCCAGCCCAGAACCATCGACGGGTCATGCACAAGCTGACCAGGGCCACCGCAAGGCAGTTCCTCCATTCCCCGTACCGCTCAGTCAGGTCTTCGCTCGGATGAGGTGGGAACAAACTTGATAAGTTGCGAACTCCCCAATGACCGATACAGGCCCAAGAACTTTGATTCTAACCTCATAGTGTGACTACCACATGGGTCAAGAAGACCTCCACAGATAGGTGCTGTGGCTCCGGCGGCCACAAAATCAGACTTGTTTGACGCAGGCACAGGGATCGTACAATTGGATTTGTAAACACTTCCAGCATCCCAATGGCAAACAACCCGCGTTGCCAATCACAGGCCACCATCAACATGATCACATAAGAAGGTCAAACTCCCAAAGAAGACGTTCAACAGAATCGGGCCTAAGCATCAACTCGTTTCGGGGAAAAGACTCAAAAGGTGCACATTAAAAAAGATGGTTATCTGGGGACCCTACGGTTGGCACTTTGGGAGAATCAACATGGGAGGTTTTCAGTACCTGGTGATACTATTCTACACCCCATCTGAGAAAGGGCGCCTAGGGAGTGGGTTGGCCGGAGAATTTGAGAAAGGAAGACATTAGCAATGGAAGAGGGGAAGACTGTCAACTTGATTAACTCCAATCAGATGCCCAAGGTCATACGATGCTATGAGGGACAGTCAGTGGAAGGTGCAAATCCCAAAGAAAAATATGTATTCAATGTCCCCGTACCGCATAGAATTACAAGGCTGCACCATTCGACTATCGGGCCCTTGAACAAAGAGCGACCTCCTATAGTAGGAGAGGTTAACACCCGCTCTGGGGATTATACGATCCGGAGTATAAAGCAGACTGAAGAACCCAATACCGAGGATAGAGGAGAGAAGGTCTTGTTGCATTTTACAAGATGGTAAAAGCCAGCGAAATACAGGATCATGGAACTATGGAATAAAGTTCAAGCGGCTGAAAATCCTCCTATGGGCCTTCCTTTCTACATCTGAGACCCAACAGAGGGGAAGCACTCTTTAAGGTGCTAAAACAGATTCAATGTCACGGAGGGTATTTGCTACGACAAGATGGGTCACGCGGCAAACTCTATTTTTACCATGGATGATATCTTTCTTACAGAAGAGCTCTTAGGAGAAGAGGGAGACCGGACATACCAAGCCACTATTCTTAGTGGTCCGGTGTATGACAACCATCGTCTCCCGGTATTATTGAACAAGGATCAGCCCTCAATGTTATGCCATTGGCAACACTTGACTTATTGGGGGGCGATCAAGCAACAAAAACCTAGCTCCACAGTGGTTGGAGCCTTCGACGGGGTCATAGTAGAGACAGTGTGGGGGAAGTGAAACCCTACAGTGGAAATCGGTCCACAAGTATTTCACATTCCTTCCAGGTCCTCGACATCCCAAAAGATTCTTTCAACTTACTCCTGGGAGGCCTTGGATACATGCTTGCTCGTGCCATTCCCTCTAGTCTCACCAAAAGGTCAAAATTTCATCTCGATGGGCGATTGTACAGTACTGGGCGAGCAGGATTACGCCATTATACCAAAGAGACTGCCATTCACTTACATTGGGGATGAGGGTTCAGAAGACCTGGGAATGCAGATTTTCAACGAAAGTGAATATGGTGACCAGCAAAGAGGGTCATCAGTTTAAGAGGGGCAGACGGGACCTTTTCGGCTGGGATATGGTTCCCTACGGCCGCGGAAGAAGCACAAGCCTAGGGGCAGAATGAAGGGGGAAACTGATTGAACCCAGTGTGCATCCCACCTTCTCGACAATCTTTCAGAAAGGCTATACCATTCAAAAGCTTCAAATAAACGAGAGGACAACAACAAAGGGGAATCAATCTCCGCGTGACCATCCAAATTCCACGCTCTGAAATCAACTGGTTTTGTTGTCCTATAATAGCGCTAGTTAGCTCAGGAGTAGGAAAAAATTATTGTAAACAAATTTTATTAGATATTTATCTATTCCATCATGGGTTGTTTCTTTATTATATATGAATTTCATGTTTTTTTATTTCACTCAGATTCTCCCACCACGAACATCAAGGATATTCGCGCAATAGAAGAATGTAAAAACGCTGATATCGTTTCCAAACGACTGCTGGAGTCAGTTGTTGAAGACGATATTCTTGGACCACGAATGTAATACATGGGAAAATTGGCTAAAACATGAACAAAGCAAATCTCGACTTGTACGAGCCTGTGGGACAGTAAATTATAGCGATGCATGGAAACCTAGGTACCTCAAAATCGGGGCCAGTTTGAGTGCCAGCAAAAAAATGTGAGATAACCGAGTATTAATCGTATATGAAGATGTGTTTGCCTGGTCATATGGTGACATGCCAGGGGCTAGACAGTCGATTTGTAGTTCATAGGCTTCCCACAAGGAAGATATGTCAAACCTAAAAACAAAAAACTAAGAAGGATGTTGCCCGACATATTGCTAAAAATCAAGAGGAAGTCAGAAACTATGGAAGTAGGGTTCATCGATGTATCCGTCTACCTAGATTGGGTGGCAAAAGGTAGTCCCCGTTATAAAAAAGAACGGAAAAAGGTGCAGCGTATGCGTGGGACTATCGGGACTTAAACCAAGACTCGCCAAAAGATAACTTCCCCCTACCTATATGATGTTCTAGTGAATAACACAGCGGGAACAATCTCTACTCCTTTCAGGGACGGTTTCTCAGGATTACAATCAAATTAAAAATGGCCGTTGAAGACAAAGTCCAAGACAACCTTCATCACAACTGGGGAACTTTCTGTTACAATGGTCATGCCGTTCGGTCTGAAAAAACGCCGGGGCAACGTATCAGAGAGCCATGGTCGCATACTTCACGACACATGATGCACGAGAGGTTTAAAGTATTGTCGACGAACCTGATAGCCAATCCAAGAGGAGAAAGCCATGTTAGATATCCTGAGGAAATTGTTCAACGAACTGAGGATAAGTTCCAGCTTAAGGTTAAACCCGGAAAAATGATTTCGGGGTTACAACGGGGGAAATTGTTAGGGTTCGTCATCAGCCAGGAGGGCATTAAAGATTGACCCTTAACAAGGTAAAGTCCATATTAGAGTTACCTTCCCCACGTTCCGGTAAAGAAGTAAGAAGCGTGCTGGGGAGACTAATTTATATAGCTCGGTTTATCTCCACACTCACCGACAAATGCCGGGCGCTATTCAGTCTGTGAAGAAGAACGCCAGCCAATAGAATGGGGATGACGAATGTGAAGAATTCGTTCGGACAATCAATGTACTTTTTATAAAAAACACCCCGGTCTGATAAGTCCCGAAACAAGGAAAAACCCTTATTCTTATACCTCACCATACTCCCCTGAATCCATGGGATGTGTGCTGGAGGCAAAACGACGAAGGGGAAGGAACGTCCATATATTATTTGAGCAAGAAGTTCACAGATGGGGAAATAGAGGTACTCAGAGGTAGAGAAGAAGTGTTGTGCGTAAATTTGGGTCATGCATCGACTAAGGCAATTCACTCTTTATTAATGTTGAGCTGTTGACAAGACATGACCCCTTGTAATACTTGGCAGAGAAGCCTGCATTGTTGGCGTAGAATCTCTAAATGGCAGATGTTCTATCCGAGTTTGACATCACGTATGTAAATAAGAAACTCGATTAAAGGGACTAGGCCTTAGCCGATCAGTTGGCCGATTACCCTGTTGTGACAGATACCCAAGAAATACAAGTCCAATTTCCCCGGGGGATGAGAACCATTTCAACAGTAGAAGATATGCCCGGTAGAAAACCCTGTGTTGAGAGCAAAATGGTGGGTGGAAATGTTTCTTCGACGGGGCTGCCATGTGTTGGTTGTGGGGTTTGGTGGCTTGTATGGTATCCCCAGACGCCGCTCAATTCCCTGCAGCGACGCAGACTTACATTTCCCTATACCAATAATATGCGATGGAATATGAAGCATGTATTCTTGGCCTCCAAGTTGGTCTGCAAATGGGAATCCGCAAATTCGGAGGTTTATGGGGACTCGTCGTCATCATACTACAAACTAGAGGGGAATTACAAAAACTAAAGACCCCAACTTGTAACGTACCATCAAACACATAGACAGAGCGATTGAGGAGTTTAGGCTAATACCTTCACGTACATCCGGAATTAGAATCAGTTTCGCAGATGCCTACGCCACATAGCATCCGTGATTCAAATAACAGGTGACTAGGAGCCGAAGTGCAACCGATTGAAAACTAGACATCGTAAGGTCGGCCCGATTATTGTTTGACAATTGAAAAAGATGCAAGACGATAAGCCCTGGTATCACGACATCAAGACTTCCTCCAAGTGGTTAAATTCTGAAATGGCTAGCAGTAATGACCAAAGAACGCTCAAGAAGGTTGCAAAGAAGTGTGTCATTTCTTTTTAAGTGGGTCTCATTACTCTACAAGAGATCCATATGATACCACCCTGTTGATGATGTTGTGGACAAAAATGAAGATGCGATCTCATGAAGGAAATACATGAAGGGGTATGTGGCCTCATATGAATGGCTACATGTTGGCCCGGAAAAATCTTGAGGTTAGGGTAGTACTGGTTAAACCATGGAAGTCGGATTGATAAAGTATGTTAAGCACTGCCATCTTGTGCCAGTCATACGCAAACGGATCCCAATGCTCCACCAAATGGAGCTACATTTGTTACAGCGCGTTGGCCTTTCTCCATGTGGGGAATCGACATAATTGGCCCCAATCACTCTACGGGCATCCAATGGCCATAGATTTTATAATTGGTAGCGATTGATTACTTCACAAATGGGTAGAAGCGTCATTCATATCACATGTCACAAAAGGGCGTAATAGTACGCTTCTTAAAAAGGGAACATAATAGCCACGGTTTGTAATTATGGAGTTCCTGCAGACAATCATCACCGACATTGGTTCCAATCTCAACACTATATCGATGTCAGGTTTATGTCAACATTCCACATAAACATAGAAATTCAACCCCTACCGACCTCAAATGAACGGGGGGCAGAGTAGTAGAAGCAGCAAACAAAAAGTATCAAGAAAATCATCGATGAAAATGACAACATCTTACAAGAGATTGGCATGATATGTTACCCATTTGCCCTCATGGCTTATAGGACTTCAACTAAGAACATCTATGGGAGCCACCCTTACTCATTGGTATTTTGGTGTACAGAAGCCAGTGTTCAGTGGAAAGGCGAGATACTTCATTCAGAATTTTGCAGAAATCAATTAACAGAATCGGACTTGTGTAATGAAAAGGTTTGATCAGTTGAACCTGATTGATGAACGAGATTACCGCGCTATGTCATGGTCAGTGTTACAAACAGAGGATCGCCGAGCTTTCAACAAGGAAGATGAGCATCGGTACTTCAAGGGGCGATTAGTACTAAGAAAAGTTCTCCGAACGCCCAAGACTACAGAGGAAAATTCACTCCAAATTATGGAAGGCCCGTTTGTGGTGGAAAAAGGTTCTATCAGGTGCGCGCTAATACTAATCAGATGGATGGTCCAGAATTGAGGGATCCCGTCAACACAGACGCCTTAAAGAATGTACTAGCCTTAGGCAAGGGAAATCGAAATTTGCCAATGTTTATGAAAGCAATATTCGATAAAAGTTTCAGTTTGAGTTGAGTTTTTACTTTTCTACAGGACAAAGCTAATATCCTGAATGGTCAACGATCCCAATCAGTTTCTTCACAATAAATTACACTTAAACACTTACCCACCACCTTGTAACGGAAAGGATAAACACTAAAATGATAATGAATTTAATGTAATTGTGATATAATTTTGTCTACTCTAAGCATTAAAACGAGAGCGCATTATAAGATAACATTACCATAGAAAGAGCTTTTGTCCATTAAAGAAAGGAAGGCACATTAAGATTTTCAATCCATAGTGTCAAGATAAGAAGAAAAGAAGCTTAGGACGCAAAACGACACGGAAGGTTTGGTTGTTTTGGTTTTACTATTCCAGATAAAACTGCGCGAGCTTATTAAATAAGTGACTATCCTCACTCATGAAAAGCATCACATCCTCTTGCTTAGTTAGAAGCATTTGTTTTCAAGAGCACTGATAAGTAGACCTAATTGAAAGCACGTGTCTAGTTGTTTCCAATAATAGGGTAGTCAGCCCAAAAGGGCGGCACTTCCTAGATCTCTCAAGGTAGCCCACATGGGCACCTTTTAAGCCATCATTTTCATAATAGGGTAGTTAGCCCTAAAAGGGGAACTTCCTAGTTCTTAAGTTAGCCCATAGTGGCTGGCACCTTTTGAGCCCTCTTAGGGTAGACGCCCAAAAAGGGGCACTTCCCTAGATTCTCTCAAAGTTAGACCCACAGGGGCCCTTTTGAGCCATCCAAGGGTTAGTCAGCCCAATATGGGAAAACTTCCCGAAAAAACCTGTTTAAGGGGTCAGCTCATAAGGGCACCTTTTGAGACAATTCTTGTTAGGTTAGTCAGTCTTGGGGCACTTTCCTAAAATTAATCCAGGGTTAGTCGCCAAATCATGGCACTTTCCCGAAAAAAAAACTGTTTCAGGGTCAAGCTCATAAGGGCACCTTTTGAGACAGTTTGTTTTGGTTAGTCAGTTCTTGGGGCACTTTCCTAAATATTAATCCAAGGGTTAGTCAGCCCAATATGGGCACCTTTCTGAGGAAAAACCTGTTTCTCAAGGTCAGCTCATAAGGGTACCTTTTGAGAAATATTCTAGTTTAGGTTAGTCAGCTCTGGGCTATTTTTAAAAATTAATCCTAAGGGTTAGTCAGCCCATGGGCACTTTCCCGAAAAAAAAAAACCTGTTCTTAGGGTCAGCTACATAAGGGACCTTTTGAGACAGTTCTAGTTTAGGTTAGTCAGCTCTTGGGGCACTTTCTAAAAAATCAATCCAAGGGTTAGTTGCCCAATATGGGGCACTTTCCGGAGAAAAAGCTGTTCTCAAGGTCAGTCCATAAGGGATACCTTTGAGACAGTTAGTTTGGTTAGTAAGCCTCTTGGGGCACTTTCCTAAAATTTATCCAAGGTTTAGTCAGCCCCCAATTGGCACTTTCCCGGAAAAAGACTGTTCTCAAGGTCAGCTCATAAGGGCACCTTTTGAAGACGTTTCTAGTTTAGGTTTAGTCAGCTCTTGGGGCACTTTACTTAAAAATTAATCCAAGGGTTAGACATGCCCAATATGGGCACTTTCCCGAAAAAACCCTGTTCTCAGGATCAGCTCATAAGGGCACTTTTGAGGGACAGTTCTATGTTCGGTTTGTAGCTCTTGAGCACTTTCTAAAAATCATCCAGGGTTAGTCAGCCCAATATGGGCACTTTCCCGAAAATCCTGTTCTCAAGGGTCAGCTCATAAGGGCACCTTTTGAGACAGTCTTTGATTTGGTTAGTCTGCTCTTGGGCACTTTCCTTAAAAATCAATCCGCATGGGTTGTCAGCCCAGTATGGGCACTTTCCTAAAAATCCATTCTCAGGGACTCAGCTCATAAGGGCACCTTTTGAGACATTTTATCTAATGTTAGTCAGCCCCGAGAGGGGCCACTTTCCTAAGAATTTTATCAAAGGAAAGTTAGCCACTTGGGCACTTTCCCAAAATCCGTTCTCAGGGTCAGACTCATAAGGGCACCTTTTGTGACATACCATAGGTTAGTCAGCCCAAGAGGAGGCCATTTCCTAAATCTATTTAAGGTTAGTCATGCCCAATTTGGGCATTTTCCTAGATTCTCACCGATTAGTCAGCTCTTGTGGCACTTTTCGGAAACACCTTCCAAACAGAGCATGCTATAGTCTAACAGACGACTTCTGTCGAAAGGTAGCCAAGCTCATAAGGGCACTTCTAAGTTAATTTTCTTTCCATATGTTGCAAGTATGATAAGAGCTTCCTATCTCATTTCTCATATATTCCTACTTCAATGGCTTGAGATCTTGTGTCATGCCGCCAACTAGTTAAGACCATAAAGACTTTTCTGGAGAGGGGACATTACCTTGAATTGTTAGGAACATCTTCAACCGTAGGATTATCGCTCTTGGGGCATTTTCCTACTAAAACCTAATTCAAGAGGTCAAACATGGGTCCTTTTGTTTTGTCTTTGTAGTTAAAGTTTTTCAAACTTTACCACAAATGAGGGGCAGCTGTAAACAACCCCATTTTTGCCGCGGGAATCAACCAATTCTCAATAAATTATCAATTTTTCAATTTTTCTAATTTTTCCCATTTTTCCTAATTTAGCTTTAAATAATAAAAATGTTCAAAAATAATATATATTAGGAAAACACTTCAATTTTGAAAATGATTTCAGAAATGGCAAATAATATAATAAACAATTTTTTTTAAATTTTTGGAATTTTCAAAAAATACAAAATTTAGAAAAAATCGCATTGCATATATGCAATTGCGAAAATAAAAAAAAATCGGGAAAGTGGGCTAAGGGGCTTAGCTGGTCCGGACCATGGGCTTCTAAAGGCGCGCACAGGCGGTCGAGGTGTCTCGGGTTCGAATCGCGGAGGACGCAGTTTCGCGTTTTGTAATTTCGACTATCCAGTGACACGTGGGGCAGCATCTGATTGGCTGGAAGAAAACGCACCGCACCGGCGCGTGATCAATCCCTTACCTCGAGCCGAGATCGCGATGTGAGAAGAAAAAATTCGTTATTTCGGCCGTTTTTGATCCGAATTTTTTGCTCGAATCAAAAGATCTTCAACGGAAATTTAAAAAAAGATTTACACTTCTAATATTGGAATCGAATCGCAAATACCTGTTGGATAGGCACGGATCGGAGTTAGTTTTTCAATCGAAAACACTATCAGAAATTGGGAAGAGAGGGGAAAAGAGTGCAAATCGGAGGGAAGTCCAACCCCAATAAACGCGCCCGGGAATTTCCCAACCACCGCAAGGGAGAGTTCTGGGGTAATCCGCCCCCACCATCGGATCAGCCCCCTAAGAAGAGGATTCGACACCTTCACCCGCCGCAAAAGTCCGCCGGAACGCCGGGGACGAGCCAATACCGCCCCGTGACCGCCCGATCCGACCCGACCCGGCACCGATCCGGATAAGGTTTAGTGGGGAATTTCCCAAATTTTTTATTATTATTTTTTTTAAATTTATTTTGTTTATTGTTTAGTTGAATATTTATTTATTATTTTTTATTATATTGTAAAATTTTTTTTATTTTATTTGTGGGATAATATAAAAATGTAGGAAATTGTTTTTTCTGGGTTTTATAATGTAGAAAATAAAAAAATGGAAATTGGGGAAAAATGGGAAATAAAAAAATTAAAAAAAAAAATAATTAAATTTGGGAAATAATAAAAAATATTTTGAAAAAAAAAATAAAAAAAAAAATTTTAATTTTCAAAAGGGGGATAGAAATAAACTTAAGTTTAAATTTTCAACAAAAAAATAAAAATTAAAAAAATCATGAAAATTGTTAAAAAAAAAACTTATAAAATCACAAAAATATTGAAAAAATAAATTATAAAAATCACAAAATCATAAAAAAAATTCAAAAAATTATAAGAGAAGAATGTAAAATAAGTTTTAAACTTATAAAATTCTTTTCTTTGAAAAAAAATCAAAATAGATTGTTTTCCCCCAATATCATTTTCAAAAAACAAATCAAAGTTGGGTTTGAATTTTTTTGAAAAATCCCAGATGTTAAGAAAGTAAAAACCAAATGAGTTTTCAAGAATTAAATTCTCAACAAACTATGATTTTCGAAAAAAAAAAAAAAAAACGAAATACCGTGTTTGATCCTGAGTTGCAGGTAGTAGGCACCCATTCGGGGTCAACCCCTAAAATAATAAAAAATCATTTTTTGAAATAATTCAAAAACAAAATTAAACAAAACACAATGAAACACATTTCTTAAGATGAACAATTTAAGAGATTAGGTGGTAAAACCCCAAAGGTTTTTATTTGGTAGCCTCCGGGGCTAGAAAAATTGGTTTTCCTTTTTCTTTCCACAAACGAGAAGAGAAAAAAAACGAGACTGTAGTCCAAAATTTGAATAATCGCTCCTTTGTCTTAAAATTTAATTTTCCCAAAAAAAGTTGGGTGGCGAATCAAAAATCAAACGAATTCCTAACAAAATCGAGGATCTAGATTTGATGAGCATTTGGGTTTAGTTTGATCGGATTTGGGGAAAGGAATCCCCAAAAATTCCTATTTCATCATTAGTCAAATGTGTTCATCGTTCTTGCCTGCAATTGGAAAAATTAAAAGGGATGAATCTAAGCCTAGTTACAGCAAGTACTACACAAAAAATGTGTGTTCCAAAATAGCAAACAATATCACTCATACATATAGTATCATAACTTACAGCAAGTCATTAATTTATTTAATTTCTCAATTAATCAAATATACATATGGGTACACCATAACCTCGATACATACAGGATTTACATATATGTAACCCTAATTAGGTATTCATTTGTTAGCTCCATCTAACCCTATTCTACTCCAAATCATTTCGATACATAGCTCCACGAAGTACAAGTAGCATACTGATCATTGGGTACCCCTTAGGGATCTCGCCACTATAGGCCACTAGCCGAGCTAAGCATAAGTAACATACCACATTAAATTCTATTTAAGTTCATTAAACAACTATGATACAATTTACAAACAATAGAACAAGGTTTTTAAAAACATTACTGGAGGTGTCGTTTTACTATAGTCTCTTTATATCGTTAGGAAAATGAATATAAGGCTGTATTTATAAAAAAAAAAAAAACTAAAAATTCAGTTCTATTCTACATTTAATTTAGGTTTACAAATTGATTAAATCTATTTGTAATGTATTAATTCCCTTCCTTGAGATTTTATGGTGCATCTATCATAGTTAAAATCATGGAAAATATAAAATAGAGTTAAAAGTATAAGTATTCTAAGACAACAGGGTCGTGTTGTGGAGGTCGTGTAGAGGAACACAGGCTAAAGGACAATATGCTCGTGGCCATATATCTTTTTGTTGTACCAAAGTGATTTTTAACGCTCAAGTGCACAATATGTATATGTCGTATACCTTTTTGTGTAAAATGCTAGGCTTAACACACCTAGGTATAAGGTCGTATATCTTTAAGTGTATCTTTCTATGGATTTTGTTTAATTTTGGCACACCCAAGTTATGGGATGTGCCTTCATTCGTGTACCTTACTTTTCACCACTCGTGTTTTTTTTCAGGTAGGTATTACAAGTGTGTATTATGTTTATATACTCAACTGTTCATCTTGAACCCTTATTCGCTTTTTCTCCAAATTTGTTCCTAAAGCCTAATTTCTATTATTCTAGCTTAATTGATAAAGTATTCACTAATTCTAAGGCATATTGGATTTTTGTACCCTTACTTGGTAGATGTAATTTGTAACCCCAAATCATTAGAAATTTGCTTCCTTTTCGTCTCGTTCCATATCTAACAATGAGTTAACAAAGTTCGGTTTGTAAATTTTACTCAATTATCATCAAAATGAACAATCTTGATGCATTATAACTTTACCTAATAGGATTTGGATTGTGTTTTTGCGATTATCCTTTAAGACGCTTGTGAGTCTCTAATGTCTCTCTTAGGTTTTTGGGGTTTTTTAATTTTTTTTAATTTTTGGCGGCAAATGAGGAAAAAAAGAGAGAAAGAAATCTTAGGTTATGCAGGCTTATATATCCTAGCTAAGAAAATGACCTAAACTACCCCCCATCTTTTTATTTATTTATTAAATTGGACCTTTAGTTTATATTTATTTTAATTATTAGTATATATATATATAAGTGTATTTACATTATCCCCTTTTATAAAACTCTTATCCGGGAAAGTTACCTAAAATTTGGATAGAATTCTAGATGATTTCTTCTATTTCTTCTTCCAATTTCCATTGTCACATTCATTTAGTTTTAATTCATCCACTTACCTTGATGTAGGAAGGTACTCTCCTTCTTAAAATACTTACTCCTAGTATTAACTATTCTTTTAGGTATTTAATAGATGATAGGTCTGGCTATACCTTCAAAAAGTTCTACAAGCCATACTTAGTCTTGGTTTGGTACAAATTTCCTTACATAGATACATGAAACAATAAATATTACCCTATCCAAATTATGGTGGTAAAGCTACCTTGTAAACAACTATTCTAACTCTTTCCAGAATCTTAAATCAGACCTACATAGCTGGGGTTCGCTTTTCCCTTTTGAGCCACAATATCTAATGGCCCATTTAGTTAGAGATATCTTCATAGATCCTTATACATCATTGGAAATTTCAAGGGGTGATCCCGTCCTCTACTTAATCTTCTGGCCGGCTTTGGCTAATAGAATCACTACCTTTTCACTCATAACCTTATTTACTCTGCTTGCATTCTCTTTAGCCCCAGTATTCTTCTTTCTCCCACTTTATCCTAGTGTAAGGGACGATTTGTACTTATTACCTTTAGTGCTTTAATAAAGCCATCTGTATCGTAGCCTAATAATGTTTTTGTTATAGTGAATTTACCAAGGGTAGACGATCCACTCCAATTACCCTTATGGTCCAAAGCACAAGCTTGCAAGAAGTTTTCTAGATTTTAGATGCATTCTCTCAGATGCCCAGTCTATCTAAGGATGGAATGCTGTACTAAATTGCAATTTAGTACCCAAAGCTTAATGTAGACTTTTCCTGAACCTACTTGCAAAACTGAGTTTCCCTGTCAAATGTTATAGTGGCTAGCACACCATATAATCTGATAATCTCCTTGATGTACAGTTAAGTGAGATTCTCTAAATATGTAGCCTCTAACCGATCATGGTAGGAAATGAGTTGATCTTGGTTTATCTGATATTACAAATATTTTACTTAGATTGCATCATATTTACCCTTATCTCCTCAAGAGGGGCTATCACAAAATCTATAATTACATGTTCCTACTCATTCAGATGTATAGGATAGTGGTTGTAACTCACTCAGTTGCGTTCTTTAGTGTTCAATCTTGATTTTTGGCATGTTAGGCATCGAGATACAAATTTGCTATCTCCTTCTTCATATTTCTCTACCAATAATGACTCGTTAAGAGTTCTTGTATATCTTTTTGATTTTGGGATACTATTGTATATCCTGAGCATGGGCTTCTTTCAGTAATCTCTTTCTTTAATTGTGTGTCATTCTGGAATACACCATCTGTTATATATTTAATTACCCTGCAGCATTTTACATGAATTCTAAGGCTTCATCATATTTTATTTTACCTATGACCTTTTGGATTCCAGTGATCTCTAATTGCACAATCTTTATTCGTTCAATTATACTTGGTTGAATACTAAGCGTAGAATAACCTATTACCAATTCTTCTATCTCCAATTTTAACTTGTTCATGTCTTACAAATATCTATCTTTGATATGTGACATAGGAGCTGCTATAATTGATTTGTTTATTCTAACTATGAGCACCTGTACAACATTTGCTTTTCCTATGGATAATGGATTTCCACATATAACCAGTTATCAATTCTTGTCACTTCTCTACCTAATTTAAGTCCTTCTGTGTTGTGAATAGGATTTTAGGTCTTATGATTTGTAAAGTTTTGCACTTTTCACCATACAAGATAATTTCTCCACAATTTCAACATTAAGATCAAAACCATAAGTTCTAAGTCATGTGTGGGATAATTCCTCTCACTTAGGGTTTTAGCTAGTGAGAGAACATATGACTATGGACTCTCCCATTTTTGATAATGGCACGCATGTAAGCCTTGAGTTGATGCATCATTGAACCACTTCAAATTCTTTCCCTACCTTTGGTTTAGCTTATCACAGAGTTGTCAATAATTTTCTTCAATGTTATAAAGTATTGTCAATTGATTCACTCTACTTTAATTTTGGCCTTCTTCTTTGTTATTGTGTCAAGGAAGTTGCTAGCTAAGAAAAAATCCTTCCACAAAGCGTCTGTTATAACCAGCCAATCCAAGAAACTCCTAACCATCTATCATAGTTTCTCGATCTAGGCCAGTCAATAATTGCCTTTACTTTCGGATCTACTACTTATACCATCCTTATTTAATACATGTCTAAGAAGGATACATGTTCCAGCTAAACTCACATTTACTAAATTTGGCATATAGTTCTCTTCTCGTAGTCTTTTTTAGTATTGGTCTTCTAGTGGGTCTCCATGGTTCGTCTTTATCTTTGAATAGATGAGATTATCAGTATGAATACTGCTTCAAATTGATCTAACAAGTCATGAGCTCTCAGTTCATTTAAATCTTATGGAGTAGTTGGAGCATTTTGTCAATCTAAATGGACATTACTTGGACATTCGTATTATACTCGTACCAAGTCCTAAAGCAATCTTTTTTAGTCCTCTTCCTTGATCCTTAATTGTGGATATTCAATCTAACGTAATTGTAGAGGAAGATAAGCTCCTTTAATTGATCATATAGTTCATCATTTCCAAAGAGGAGTATTTATTCTGGTTCTGACTCGATTTTGCTCCCCGTAGCCTATCCATAGCCTCAGGCTAGAATTCCTTCTTCTTATTAGGTCAAAATTGGTAGTTTACCCCACGGTGAGACACTTTGACTGTTAAACTTTGTCGTGTAACTCTGATGTTAGGTCTTTAGTTTAGTATTATAAATGGGAGCCATTCTATAAGGCAACTTTGATATGAGTGTCGTTCGTGTACAATCTATGACAGTTCTCCTATCTTTTTTACTGGCAATAAGCCTAGTTGATTTTCCAAAAGACATAGGAATAACTCTTTCACAACTTATACCTCTTCTAATTTCATGGGCCTTTCTTGTCTTACTCCAATAATATTGATAATCTACCTTTATCCCACAACTCATATGTTGGAAAAAGAGTTGCAAGTCTCTATGCTTCTACTTGTAATACAATTTTGATCTTCTCAGGGAAATTATAAATAAACCACTAGATTGCAATAGTCTCATAGTTGCATCAACTTAGACAAGCCAATTCACCCTTAAGATCATATCAATTCTAGTCATTTCTTACACAAACAATTATGTTGGCATTTTCTTTCCGTTTATCTTGATTTCTACATTCTTACGCATATGTTCTAATCTTCTCCCACACCAAATTAGTGTATTCACAACCATAGCATCACTCAATAACATCAATTTTCAAACCCACTTACATTCATAAAAACAAGTAATATGCAAAGGAATATGTGGCATATGTATCAATTAACATATGGGTGTGTTTGAGTTATACTATAGCTATGTACCTACAATGGTTATCCTGATCTGAAGCATCCTACTTTTGATATTGTTGTAATGCAAATAATCAACCGGGAGGTGCCCTTTCGTGGTCTAAGTATTGAGGGTCTACCATTGGATCCTTTAGTTGCGGGGTCATATTAGTTGCTTATGTTGGGATTTGTTGAGGTGCCGGCCGTCTGGGAAGGGAGGCACACATAGGCACCACATTCGAATGACTATACCCAATTTGGTTACAACTATAGCAAAAGCGTTTGAGGGATAGATTTTTCTATAAGGGTATCTTATTTATCACAAGAGAAAACATGCCCGTTAGGTCAATTCATTGTTGTATCTCATGTCTTCCAAACATTGGTCTCATCTCTTCCTTGGTCTTCTTGTGATGGTAGAGGTAATGCTATAAATGCTCTCGGCTTAGTATAAAGAGGTTGGGTGCATAAGCCATAGGTCTAACTTGAGTACATTGCTTGCCTCTTTCCTTTATCTACATATGCATAATCGAGGCAGCCTTGTCCTCAAGGCTTTTCTTAACCTACAGGACACTTATTCATTATTCTCCTACTTTGCTCCAGATTTTGCTTGATCAACAACCTGTGCAAAAGTGGTTGTTGGAAGCCCCCCACTTCATGCTGGAGGTTAGGCTCTAAGCCTCTCACAATCTTCTTGAATCTAGAGGCATAATCAATTTTAATTAATTCTAGCAAGGAATTTGATATACGCTTCTCTGATTTTAGGCTAAGCTCTAAGGCCTTCATTAAATCTTCTACTTTGGAGGCATCATCGATTTTTATTGTTCTAGCAAGAATTTGATTAAGCACGGTTCAGCTTTTGCTCTTATGCCTCTACGATTTTGGTTTTGCCCTGGCTGGCAATTATAGTATCAACCTCCTTCTTGTCCTTAGTATCGTTGGAATAGTTAAATTCTCTTAAAATTGCTCCTTGAACCTCTTACCATTGTATGGGAGCTCTTGTTAACTGGATGTTATTGGCTCTACCAGTTAGCAGATGGAATCCCTTCAGCATATATTCAAGAAATTTCACTTTCCCTATCTTTGGGCGCCATAATGCTTCAAATGTCTTCTCTATTTCATTGGATCCAATACTCATGCCTCCCATTAGTCATCATCCCTTGGATGAATCTCCTTTGCTAAATAGAAATTTGTCCAAACCACCCATGGTTCTTCTTCTACAGTCCTGATAAGTTTCATGTCCTATTTTGTTGCTGTGCCAAACTCCCCATTAAAGCATTGACAGTCTCTAAACGATTAAGCAGTCGTGACATTAGCTTATTTCGAGGGCTCCTTGCTTAGGTGGTCCTTAAGGATACCTTTCCTTTTAGAGCATCTACACTCTGGTTAGCATTAGATGTAGCCCTAACTAATGTTCTTAGGAGGCATTCTGTTTAAATTGTGGGATAATAGAATTGTTCAACAGTTAGGAAAACAAGAATTTAATAGAGGAACAGTAAATTTGTAAAAATAATGTAAATAAAATAAAATAAACATTTATTCCATAATTTACCTACTCTCTTTATTTTCATATTGTTCTATAGATTAAGTGCTTAACCTTTCTAATGAATCTCAATTACCTTTCTACTGATTGAAACCTTACTTATTGATATCACCTAATTCTAAATGATCATCAAACTCGGCTCTATAGATTACAAACCATATATTTCTATTGATCAAAAACCTAAGCTTTTATTATACTTGAGCAATAACGCCCCAAAACTTAGGATATCAACCCACTTACATTGTCTCTACACGATATGTTAAGGCTCTAATCCTTATACAAATTTGGGCCTGGTCATCTTCACTTTACATTCTGTCTTTATAACTTCAACAATAGATTAGAACTGAATGATTTAGTTGATTATTCTACTGTTCATTAATAAAACAATAATTGTGAAATCCCTAAACCAACACATAGTTCACAGCCATCAAGAATGTAGCACGTCTGCATGAATGTAATATCCTATCTCAAGTTCTCCAATCATCATTCTCAAATTCTATTAAAGACAATCTTTAACGACTTTCAACATTATTCCCCATCGATTAATATTTTAATGTTCTCTCCCTTATTTATCCACATATTGTCTCACCAAATCTCCCATCTCTTCATAGTAATGTGTTCATTCATTCATCGCTTACAACTGAAAAATAAAAGGGATGAGCTAAGCCCTGCCACATGTGCATTACACAAACATGTGCATGTCATACTACCAACAAAATCACATTACATTAAGTAAAACAATACTATTCAAACATGGTCATCAAATTATTTAATTTCAATTAATCAACTTACGATATAGGGGTACTCATGACTTGATACATATATAGTATTTACAATATATAACCCTAATTGGCAACTCCCATCTGTAGGCCTTATCTAACCCTATTATACCGTAAATCATTTCGATTACACGACTTCTTACTGGGACAACGTGACATATTGATCAGCGGGATGCCCCTTACGGACTTAACACTATAGGCCCCTAGGCCAAGCTAAGCACTGCAACATATACATTAAAATCAAACATTCAATTAAGTTTATTAAAACAACGTTGCTAAAACAATCACAAATAGCTGAACGGAGGTAAACAGTATTAGAAGGGTGTTACTACTGTAGTCCTCTTCTATCAACTAAGAAACGAATGTAAGCCTATAAATTACAAAAGATTAATTTTATTACTATTGTATAATTGTATCTAGGTTTAAAATTGATTTGATATATTTAGTTGTTTAATTCCCTTTCCGAGGTTTATCGTGCATCTATCATAGTTTAGAATCGTGATATTGGAATAGAGTTAAAGTAATATGTGTTCCATGATAACCTATAGTCATGTGAGAAACTATGTCGAGGGATCGGGCTCAGAGCACAGTCATGTTAGTGGTCGTTTTATCTTTCTATAAATAAAGTGATTTTAACATGCTCTAGTACATTGTTGTATTGGCCACGTACTATACGGCCTAGTGAATCTACAGTGTACCTTTTATAGTTTTTGTGGATTTTGACACACCCAAGTACCGAGCACTGTCCTTTTCCATGTACCTTACTGTACAACACTCGTGTTTCTACCATTAGTAGGTTCACATGTGTGTATCTAACCATGAACACATAGTTCTTCACAACACCTTTATTCCTTTTTGGTCTAAATTTGTTCAGGAGCCTACATTCTATGATTCTAGACTATTGATCAAAGTTATTCCCTATTTCTAATGCATAATTGGAGTCTTGTACACTTACTTGGTTCGAATTGTAATTAAAACCCCTAATTTGTTTGACTTTTACCCCTTTACCCTAACAATGAGTTAATAAGTTGGTTTTTTTAAAATTCCCTTTTAATTTATCATAAAAAATAAACCCAATCTTGATTATTATAACTCTTACCTAATAGATTTAGTTTGGTCTCATGTTTCTCCTTTAGGCCCTCTATGGTCTTTGGGTTTTTCCCCCTAAGTTTCTGGTTATAGTTGCAAAAAATGGGGAAAAAGGGGGAAAAAGAAACCCGGGGTTACGTAGGCTTATTTTTTTTGGGCTAAAAAAAAGACCTAATTAACCTAATTTTTTTTATCTTAATTTTTTTTAATTGACCTTAGTCTTATTGAAATTTACTTAAGTAATTTTTTTCATATAATATATTTTACATTTTAATGAAATCTTAGCTAAGCTTAATAAAAAAAAATTTAACCTAAAGAAAAGGGGGGAAAATTTTTAGTAATTGGCTATGAGATCTAAATAGTTTGAGATATCAAAATTAAAAAAAATTTTTCTCTCGTTTTCACCACCCAAAAACCCAAGGGCACCCTCCTAAAAACCCCAAAAGGAGAGAAGGGGGAAAAATAAGTTTTGAAATTTCCCCAAAAAGTTATTCAAAGGTTTAAGTAAACTGTTTAAATTAAACTTTGATTTTGTTTACGTATTTTTAAAAATTTGGGATTAATGCATTAGAATTCTTTATAGAAAAACTCTACACAGCGAAAAGGTTTAGGACAAGCATTCAAGTGTTTGATCGATTCAATTGGTAAGTCATTATTTTAAAACCCTAATTAATCTTTTTGTAAAAAAAAAATGTTTTAAATTAGGTCTATAACTGTTGGATTCGATTAAGGTCGGAAAGTTTTGAAAATTTTTTCAAATTAAAAAAGGGAAATTTAAAGGATAAATAGTGACCTATACTTTTTGGGTATATGCTCATGTACCTGCACATGCTAGAATGCAAAAATTTAAAAAAAAGGTATACGGTCCCTGAATGCTTTTGTACTTGGGTAGGGTTAAATTGTAAAAATTTAAATTAGAAAAAAAACACACCTTAGCACAAATATGTATGCCCCTTTTAAAAAAATGAAAAAAAATTTTACACAGTAACTTTCAGGGCCCTGTAGCAGGGACCTTTGTTTTTGGACCATGTCCTCTACATAACCTCCTACAGGGCCCAAAAGTTAATTTTGAAACACTTCCTTTTCTGTTTTACTTTTTTGGGAAATAAAATTTTTAAAGAAAGTGTACGGGGAAAAAGTGTTAGGTTTGAAGGATCTGTGAAGACTATAAAAGTGTAAGGAATGAAATATTGGGGATTAAAGTACGTGTAAAACCGAGGTTTTGGGTTTGTGCTTTTTATTTTCAAAATTGTTTTTTAAGAACCTAATTGTTTGGCATTGTGATTGAAAATTGATTGGGTTTGGGAAATTGAGTGTAGGTCAGTGTTTTAAAGGGGGGCCCCCTTTGATAATCGGTATATGACGTTTTCCAAGGGGAGTTGTAAAACTAAAAGGGTTCCCGGGGAAAAAAAAATGGGGAAAGGACTCATGTATGTAGAAAAGATGTTTTTGTGTGTTGTGGAAGGATGTTGTGAAATGACTCAGGGGGCTCATGGCCCAATGGGGAGTACCCATTTTTTGTATACGCATTATTATTAGTATGGAATAAAATCATGGACAAATAAGATTACCCTTTGTCATATATATATGTACATATTTTTGGGTTTGTGGAAGGATTGTATGATGTTTTTTATGAAAAAGCTTGTGTTTTGGGTTTTTTAAGTTTTTGTGAAAAATTTTAAATTGTGAATGAATATCATGTTCCCATCATGTATGTTTTTTTTTTTTTTGGGTCATGACTTACGTATGTGTGTTGTAAGTATACATAGTGGTAGGCTTTTAGCTCCCCCCTCAGGGGAAACCCTTTTTTAATTGTAAGTACCACAGGGAAATTGTAAAAAGGGGGAATGAGACCCCCGGGAAAGACAAATTAGGATACTGAGGAGAATGTAAATATATATACTATGATGAGTAGTATTTGGTTGGGGGAAAGGGGGAAAAATTTGGGGTACTCTTATAAATGTGATTTTAAACTATTTTTATTTTAAGTTGTTGAAAGCTTCCACTATATTTTAATTGACGAGGGGTTGAATAAAGGTTATGTAATTTTAAAAAAGGGTTTTTTTCAAATGTTGTTGTAGTATTTTAAAATTTTTGAATGTTCCGCTGTAATAATTTGAGAAGAACATTCATTATGTATTTTCTGAGGATAGATTTTTCCCCCGATTCTTGTTGGGGAGGATGTTTTTAATTATCTTTTTGAATACTTGAATGTTAATGTTTTGAGAATTGTAGTGTCTAAGCCCTTGGGGTGTCTTCACATAATGGGGACCGTAGCAAGTTCTACTAGTCCCCGGTTTTGAGGCGTTTCAACGTTGGTGGTATTAGAGCCTAGGTTTATGATATTAGAACTAGTGAGGATCTTTTTAATAAGTTTCAAACAATAGAAAGTAGTTGTGATCTTTAGATAAAAAAGGGAAATTTAAAATTTGTTTAAAATGATGATTGATGATGGAATGGTTAGTAAAAGGGACTAAAGTTAATGATTAGTGAATCCCTTCAATAATATTTAAAATGTTTTTTTTAAATAGTCCCTACTTTGAGGAATTTTAATTTTTTTTTTATCTTTCCTTATTTTTTAATGTATTTTGTAGAATGCCTAAGGAATCCCCGGACCAGGATTATCCTCAAGGGTTGGAGGTGATGCTCTCGATAAAAAGAATGGCCCCCCAAACCTCCTTAACTTTGGGTAGGGGGGGAAATGAAATTTATTGCTACAAGATGCTAGAGGTATCTATCTCTGGTAGGAGTGGTTTTTTAAAAACAAAAACAAAAAATACAAGAGCTGCAAGTGTTTAAAAGTTTTATAGGCCCCAAATTTAAAGGGGGAGGGGTTTGGGGAGGGGGCCAACTGGGGGAAAAGGGGGCGGAACCCCTTTTGTTAGAATGGTTGGGAGAGTTCAGGCTAAGAGGATGATCCCCTAGATGTTGAGCTAGAAAAAGAAAGGGAACTCCTGAAGATAAGAAGGTGAAAATATGTGGTTTATTTGTTGAGAGGCTCAACTTCTAAATGGTTTGTCGAGTGTTCAAGGGGCCACTATATGACCAACCATGGGGGGGGGTTTAAGGAGATGCTTTTATGAGCAATATTTCTGGCACCCTTAAGGGTAGGATGCAAGCAGCTTACTTTCAACTAATATAAGGGAAAAACTCGTAGATGGGGTATGAGGTGGAAGTCAATTGCCTGATGAAATTTATGCCACCTGCCTTCAGAATTGAAAGGGGAAGTCTATGGCTCATTGATTTATGTTAGGGTTTGGGAAACCCACCTTTTTAGCATGAAGTGGTTTTCCTTTCAAAACCCAAAAATTACTTTGAAAACCTTAAATAGAGCCCAAACTCTTGGAAAAAAAGGGCACAAAAGGGGGTTTAAAAAGGTTTAGGAAATCTAGAAGCTAGAGGGGTGTTTTTTAAAAAGACCTACCTTTGGTGTTGTTTAAATTTAAGGGGAAGGGCAAGAGACTCCATTAGTGCAAACCCCCCCTATTTTGGGGGTTTTTAGTGCCATTCTTCGAGTTTTTGGGAACCCCATCTGTGGGTTTTAAAGGAAAAAAGGTGTGTAAGTTTTATAGGGGGGCATGAGCTAAATTTAATGCATTTTTGGGCCCAAAAGGGTGCCTATTTTTCATGTGGAAAGGGTAAGGGACAAAAAAAAAGTTTAGAGAAAACTAACCTCCTTTAAAAATTTTGTTACTCTGCAAAAATAGGGTCACAGAATGGTTGGTTGCCCCAAAAACTGGAGGGCAAAATTTTGCAACTAGCACCAAATTTAGGAAAAAATTTAAGCTAGGAATAATGATGGTAGACCTCAGCATGAAAGGGCCCAAGACAAAGGGTCTAGTAAAAGTTTTTTCCTTTGGGTAGATATAGGACATCTGATACAGATACTTTTGTGGGTTTTCACCATTTGTTCTTTCTCCCTAAGGCGTATGTTTTTTTTTTTTGGGGGGGGAACACTGGGCATTCACTTTTTTTGTGTTTTTCATGCATTGGGAATTAGGATAAAAATTTTGTAACTGAAGTGTTGTTGCTATATTGAGTTTAATTTCATCAAGGGGTTTGGGGGGTTTTAGAGTATTGAAAAAAATATGAAAAAGGGTTTTTATGTAGAAGTGAAAGGGATAGAATATGGTTGCAAATCTTCTAGTATTATAAATGACGTTTTTAAATTTTAAAATTAGGGAGGGAAATTGGGGTTTTGATTAGATTCATGAAAACAATTGATTGTCTTAATAAAACAATCCATTTCCATAAAATAAAAGGGGAGAATAGTTCAGTTTTCAATTAAAACCCAAATAAGCCAATAGGGCTCCCAAACCCATATGAACTGTGGGGTAAGAGTATGATGGCTTTAATAGTAGTTGAGGTTGAAGAGGGTAAAAAAAGATTGACGAGAAAGGGTAGTAAAGGGGGTTTACAAAAATTTTATTTTTCGAATGACAGGCCGGGTTTTTCCCCCCCAGAAAGGGGATATTAAATTTTGGGTTATAGTTGTAATGCCTAATACAACCCCAAATATCAAAAGCCTCGTACGGTAGGGCCCCCTTTTATAGAACAAAAAAGAACTAAAGGATCAGATACAAGAACAAATTGGATAAGAAATTCACCCAAATAGAGTGTCTCCCTTGGGGTGCGCCTTTTACTGTTTGTCAAGAAGAAGGATAATAGTATACAATTATGCATAGATTACTGGGAGCTAAAAAGTATCCCATTTTAAAAAAGGTACTCTCTGTTAAAGTTTGACAATTTTTTTTTATCAGCTATAAGGGGCTCAAGGGTTTTTTAAAAACTAGACTTGAGATCGGATACCTTTAAAGAGAATCAAGGAGGAAGACATCTAAAAGGGGAACCCCCATTTTAGAACTAGATGCGGGCATTATGGGGTTCTAAGTAATTTCCCATTTGGACTCACAAATGCCCCGGGTTTTGTTTCATGAACCTAATTTTTTGGGTATTTAGGGAGTATTTGGATAAATTTTTCATTGTGTTTATAAATGACATTCTAATATACTCCAAAAGTAAATAGGATGTTTAATAGCACTTAAAGGGGGTGTTGATTTTGACTTATAGATAGAGAAGAAGTATGCTAAATTTCAATGGAAGTTCGCTGAAGTTAAATAACATTTTTTGGGGGAGTGATCGATGAGGATGGGGGAGCTAGATCTTGAGAAAATAAGGGCTATGAATAAAAGGCCCAGATCAAAGACCGTAAAAGAAAATTTAAAAATTTCTTAAAGGTTAAAATAGGATACTATAGAAGATTTTTTTGAAGGATTCTCCAAAACCCCGGGAAACCCCCTTTTAAACCCAAAATTTAAATTAGAAAGGGGTGGGAAATTTGTGTAGGATGACAGATGTGAAGCAAGCTTTAAGGCATTGAATGGAGATTAATTTCTTCACCGTTTTTACTTTACCTATTAGTGGGGGAAGAATTTGTGGTTGTATAGTGAGGGGGTTTATCCCCAAAAACTCGGATGTGTATTAATTTCAAATGAGATGGTGATAGATTGCATCTAAGTGTTTTAACCCCTTTTGAAAAAAGCTCCCCAAAAACTTTATCTGGATTTTGCAGTGTTTATTCGTACTTAAATTATGGAAAGAAAAACTTGTATGGGGGAAAAAAGGGAAAGGGATTCACAAATCATAAAACCCCCAAATACCTCTTTACCCAAAAGGAGTTTAAAAAAAGGTAAAGATGCTGGCTAGAACTAAAAAAAGATGTGAGTTGAAATTTAGTACTTCCTAGGAAGGCGAACGTGGGTTGTTGGATGCACTCAGTAAAAAAGGCAAGGCAATTTAGTGACTTTAACCCCCAACTCAGAAGAAAATATTGGAAGATACGTAGAACTTAAATATGGAGGTTGGGGACTCAAGAGATTGGAGCTAGACTCGCTAGCTTATGCATACAACCAAAGCTAATAGATAAAATAAAAGCTACACAAGCTAATGATGTGGGGTGCGGGAAAGATTAAAAAAAGAATGGAGGATAGAAGGCGATAGAATTTAATGAGATGAAGAGGGAGTGTTGGGGTATGGTCACAGGTTGTAGTGCTGAGTAAGATGAAATAAAGAATGAGATACTCAAGGAGGTACATTATTCTGGTATCTATTCACCTTAGGATTTACTAAAATGTTAAGTATTTGAAGTTTCATTACCAGTGGAGGAACATAAAGAAAGAAATTGCAGATTTTAAATTGAAGTGTTTGGCTTGCCAATAGATAAAGATTTGAACATTAGAGGGCTCACTGGCATGTTACAACCTTTACCAATACCAGAATGGAAATGGGAGCATGTGACCATGGACTTCATTACATCACTCCCTAGATTTGTGACTAAGTTGGACATTGCATGGGTGCTTGTAGATTGGCTTACAAAATCTACTCACTTTATACCTACAAGCACTAGGTATAAGCTTGAGAAGCTGGCACAAATTTATATCAAAGAGATTGTGAAGTTACATGGAGTACCGGTCTCCATAGTATCAACGGGGGTACCCAAATTTGTAGGGGAAATTTAGAATAGTTTGCATAGGGTGTTGGTAACCAAAATTGCAATTCAATTTGACTTTTCACCCATAGACGAAATGGTCAAATCAAAGTGAATCATTCAAATATTGGAAAATATGTTGAGGGGGTGTGCATTGGATCTTAGTAAAAATTAGGATGAACACCTACCTTTAGTAGAGTTCACCTAAAACAATAGTTTTTAAGCTACTATCTAAATGATACTATATAAAGCATTTTATGGGAGAAAGTGCCAGTCACCGTTGCATTAGTATGAGGTGGGTGAGATACAGGTATTGGGACCTAATTTGGTATTTAAAATGCAGTGGGCAAAGTGAAGTTGATCAAGTAAGAATGCCAATCAGCCCAAAGCTATCAAAAGTCGTACATAGATAAAAGAAGATGCCCATTTGGGGTTCTACGTGGGAAACTATATTTTGCTTAAGGTCTCACCCACAAAGGGGGGAGTAAGATTTAGACTAAGGGGTAAATTGAACCCCAAATATGTTGGACCCTTTAAAGTCTTAAAAAGAATTGGACTAGTAGCATACAGACTGACGTTACCACCAATTTGACTAGGGTGCATAATGTATTAACATTTCTATGCTAAGGAAGTATGTACCAACCCAAACCAGATTTATTGGATTGGAACCTCTACAAGTGCAACCAAACCCCACTATATGGAGAGGGGTTGTC